>CAUYRT010064199.1:0-59152 GCA_963574885.1 Lepilemur ruficaudatus | reverse complement strand
TGAGTTTGAAGTGTTGTTGAATTCAGTTTGCTAGTATTTTATTGAGGATTTTTGCATATATATTCAGAAGGGACATTGGTCTGTAGTTTTCTTTTTTCATTTTGTCCCTTCTTGGCTTCCTGGCTTTGGTATCAAGCTGAGATGGGGATGATTCCCTCCTTGATTTTATGGAATAATTTCTGCAGTATGGGTACCACCTCTTCTTTGTAGGTCTGGTAAAATTTAGCTGTGAATCCATCTGGCCCAGGACTTATTATTGTTAGAAGATTTTTTATTATGGCTTTGATTTTGCTGCTCATTTTGGTCTGATCAAGATTTCTATTTCTTCCTGACTGAGTCTTTGGAGGTTGTGTGTTTCCAGGTATTTGTCCATTTCCTCTACATTTTCTAGTTTATGTGCATAGGGATTTTCATGGTACTTCCAGATGATATTTTGTATTTCTGAAGTATCAGTTGTAATATCTCTTTTTATTTCTGATTGAACTTATTTCTCTTCTTTTCCTTGTGAATCTAGCAAGAGGACTGTTGTTATCTTTTCAAAGAATCAACTTTTTGTTTTGATGATCCTTTGTATTGTTTTATTGTTTTCCATTTCATTTAGTTCTGCTCTGATCTTAGTTATTTCCTTTCTTCTACTGGCTTTGGGTTTGGTTGGCTCTTCCTTTTCTAGTTCTGGACATGTGTCATTAAATTTTTAATTTGTGATCTTCTATCTTTTTGATGTTAGGATTTAAAGCTGTAAATTTTACCCTTAGGACTATTTTTGCTAAATCCCATAGATTTTGATAGCTTGCATCCCTCTTGTCATTCCCCTTTTTATTTCCATCTTAATTTCATTATCGACCCAATAATTATTCAGCAGCAGGTTATTTAATTTCCATGACTTTGTGTACAATAATTGAGTGTTTTCTCTCGGAACTGATTTCTAGTTTTATTCCACTGTGGTCTCAGAAGATACATGATATGATTTTGATATATTTTTAATTTTCTGAGACTTGTTTTGAGGCCTAAGGTATGATCGATCTTGGAAAGGATGTAACACAAAAAAAAGAAAACTACTATAAACCAATATTCCTTCTGGCTTGTAAGGTCTCTGTTGAGAAGTCTGCAGTTAGCCTGTTGAGAAGTCTGATGGGTTTTGCTTTGTAAGTTACTTGATGTTTTCACCTTACAGCTCACAGGAGTGCCTCCTTCATGTTAACTTTGGCTAGTCTGATGACTATATGTCTTAGTGATTGCCTCTTTGTGATGAATATCCCAGGTGTTCCTTGAGCTTCTTGTGCCTGGATGTCTAAATCTCCACAAAGACCAGGGAAGGTTTCTTCAATTATTCCCTCAAATAGGCTTTCTAGTCTTTGTGCATTTTCTTCTTCACCCTTAGGGATGTCTGTGATTCTTATATTTGGTTGTTTGTAGGCTTTGTTCATTCCTCTTGATTCTTTGTTCTTTATTTTTGACTGACTGAGTTAATTCAAGAGAGTTGTCTTCAAGCTCTGAAATTCTTCTGCCTGCTGTAGACTATTCTTAAAGCTTTCCACTATGTTTTGTATTTCCTTGAATGAATTTTTCATTTCCAGAAGTTCTATTTGCTTTTTAAAAAAAATATGTCTACATCTTTAGTAAATTTTTTTTTTTCATTTCCTGAATTATTTTTCTGGTTTCTTTGGGTTGGTTTTCCATTTTTCTCTTGAATTTCATTCAGTTTCCTTATAATCCATATTTGGAATTCTTTATCTGTCATTTTAATGTTTTCATTTTGGTTAGGATCCACTGCTAGATAGCTGG
Source organism: Lepilemur ruficaudatus (assembly GCA_963574885.1). Classification (NCBI taxonomy): domain Eukaryota; kingdom Metazoa; phylum Chordata; class Mammalia; order Primates; family Lepilemuridae; genus Lepilemur; species Lepilemur ruficaudatus. Next base: position 57,367 of record CAUYRT010064199.1, on the reverse strand, counting down.
TGTGTCCCTATGGGAGTGTCCTTTCACTCTTATTTTTCTTATTTCCAGAGTTCTTGTGCTTAGTCCTTCTCATCTAGAACAGCTATCACTTCTTGGTTTTGGACTTTATTTTGTTTCAGTGGGGCTCCCCCTGCTTCTTGTAAGGGTATGTCTGTACTATATGTTGGGTAAGAACCTTGGCTTTGCTTTTGGGTGCTTTGATGAGCGTCTAGGTTCTGGATGGATGCCTTAGTTATAAATACACTTAGCAGTGTGGTTTTCTCAGTTTCTAGTTTGTAAGCACAGTGATGGTGAGCTATACGTGTGGGCAGAATCCCTGTCTCTTATTGATGATAGAGAATGGGGGTCTTTGAAATCCTTTCTCTTTCCCCAGCCCTGTGGTCTTTTTAAGAATGTGAATTATTTTGACATGCTCAGTTTTATATCTCAGTATTAGGTGATGCTTGTGGGTAAGAATCAACCACACCCTGTATGACTGAGTCAGTAAATATTGTAAAGTGCTGTACAAATTGATCTTCCTGTTAGTAGTTGGCACTAACCAGAAGGAACAAGCGGCAATGTTGTTTTGGAGACTTGTGACTGGCTCTAACCCCTCAGCAGAAGCACTGGAATGCCTCAGGTGGTAGGCAGGGCCCTGGAAATTCCCGGTGAGTCCTTATTCTCCACCACAGCAGACGCAGGTATGGGAGTGAGGCTGGATGAGGCTGAATCAAGTGAGCTCACCCTCAGGCTCTACAAAAGCCAGTAAGGTAGCTATCTTGACAGAGGTTAAATGTCCCTCCCAGCCTTCTAGTGAAAGCCACCAAGGAGGGGCTGAAATGGCCCCACCAAACCAGAAAGTCTGTTTTTGGGGGCAGGGCCATCTGAGATTCACAATCTGGCTGTCAGGAGTGGGTTTTTCTTTTCTCCCTTCTCCCCTGCTTTGTGGTTTCCTTGTGGTGTCTGCCGGCAGGCAGGAGCCCAAACCAGTCAAGCTCCCCAGCAATGGTTCTGTGGGCTGGGAGATTCCTGTCCAAGATCCTTCCCTGAGCCAAGAACACAGCCTTCCTGTGGGTTGAGGGATGCTCTGCAAGCACACTGCCCCTGGGACCCACACTGCACTCGCCTCTCAGTTCTGCCCAGGTGGGCTCACTTGCCTCCTAAGATTAGTTCACAAATCTCCCACCTGTGTCCCTGAGCAACACAATTGAGTGAGTACTGGGGGTATGAGATCTGGCCTGCAGGTCTGTGCCCAGCTCCCTAAAGATCAATGCCAGGGAGAATTGTGCTGGTTCTAAGTTGCCCCTGGGGTGCTCAAGTAGGTTTGATGTTCCTCTGCTTTGGTGTATGTCCTGCTCTGATGGAGCAGCCACACAAATAGCACCAGGAGCTGGTGAGCAAGGAGCTCACAGTCCAAGCACCCCTTAGTCTGCTGCAGGTTTTTAAGAGGAAATATGTGAGCTCCGCTCTTTGTGAAAGCCTCAGTGTGGTAGAGGCATCAACAGAGGGAAAGCAGCCACTCCTCAGAGCCCCAGCTCAATAGTTTCTCTTGGCAACTGCAGGCAGAGGATGGGAAGGGGAGGAAAGAGTCTGAATAGAGGAGAGCTAGCACTCTGGTCATTTCTCTGGAAGGCAGCCTGCCCAAAATTTCCAGGCTCTGGGGTCACATAGATCCTCTGAGACCCACTGGCCCCCATGGCTCCCACAGTCTGGGCCAGAGTTCTGAATTGTTTGTGTGGCAACAAGCAAGATGAAAACTGAGGGGCTGAAGCTCCCTAGGGAGGACAAAAGCACACAGTGGGTGGAGAAGCAATATGGTGTCTGCCATCTTGGCTCAGGTCTGTGATGATGGGAGCGACCCCAAGAGAGCTGGCAACTTGGTGCTTTGTCCTCAAGAAGCTCCTAGTTCACTCACTGGCAGCAGCTGCTTTGGGCTTTGGGACTTGTGAGGGTAGAAAGGCTCTCCAGTAGCTTGGGAGCCTACTGACTGCCAAAGATGTGAGGGAGGAAGACCCCCCTCCCTTCCTTTTCATCAGGCTCCAAGCCTCTAGTGGGTTGATCTCTGCCAATATTTTGCTCCTCCTTGTTCTGCTCCACAACTTCTTCCCATGGAAGGTTCTGGCACTTTTCCCTTGGAATTATAACTGATCTATGTTTTTTTTCTTTTTCATCTAAAATTTGTCTTCTTTCTGAAACAATTTGGCAGCTGATGTCTCTGATCAGTCATCTTGTCCCTACTCCTGGATTTCTGAGTATCTTTAATGTTACAGTTGAAAGACTACAAACCATTATACTATATTACCTGTTCTTTCATTTTTTTCTCTCTGACTTGTTCTCTTCAAGGTTTGACAAACTGGCATGGCCTTTCCTTGTTTTACAAACTTAATTTCTGATGTTTTCCCCTCCTTCTTTATGAAGATTTAGTCTTTGCTAAATTCTTCCTGCTTAATACAATTTACCTACCACCAAGTAGCTCACTGTTCCTCCCAGAGTACATTACAGTGTTGGAAATATAAGATTAGTCTCTACTGTTTGTATTTGAGCACTCAGCAGAGGAAGTAGGCAGGTAGGTCTTTGTGAGGTAAATTCATGGGCCCATGAAGAGCCACCATTCCTGCCGCCATGGATGCTTTGTCCATGAGCCCATTGGCCGAGCACCAGGAGTTTAGAGAAGGAACACAGAGAATGCCATTTTGTTCACTTGAGCACCTGCCTCATGGTAGGCACCTTCAGGTAAGCATTCACGTGGGACACAGATCATTCATCTACCTACTTCTTCCCCAAAACACCTTGACAATAATTCTTAAAGCTTGTTGCTACTGACCATATGGCAAAACCATCAGTCTTCCCCATGAATTGATGTAGAGCCTTACCCCAGGCCATCTCTGTATCCAAGAAAAGTGAACAAAAAAATATATACTTCTCATAGTTCCTCTCACTAGGAGGATATTCTTTGTTGTTTACTAACACAGGCCTGCTCCTATTAAGGGTGTAACCCTAAAGAAGTTCAATTCTGGCTGATACTAACAGAGGTAGCTTTACTGTAAAACTAATGAAGTTTAAGTTTAAGGACTCCTTGTAAGCACAGATCCTTTTAAGATCTTATATTTAAACATTTTATTTGTTTTCTTAAAAAGTACCCCCATCTGGATTTGGACATCATGCACAGCCATGCATATATATTTTTATCAACTCATTCAAGGTCATAGTTATTATTAATAATTCCCCTTGAAGCATAATAGAGTGAGGGGAGGAGTGATAATCTGATAAAATGCGCCTGTTCGTGCTTCTGATTTTTGCCTTTAGGACTTGGTCCATATAAACTTTTTCCAGTTGATGAAAATAAGCTGTGTGATAAAGGGAATGTGTTTGATTGGCATCTTTGATCACTAGATGTCTTGTGGCCAAGCATTTAATTTCTATCAAGGCCTAGTAGAAAGTCAAGAGCTGTTTTTCAAAAGGAATATAGTTATTTTCTCAAGAGTGAATTGTCTAAGAGTCTGGTTCTGTGGTTCTTCTGAGGCTTGCCACAGGTTTCATGTAACATTCTACTCTGCCAGAGATATATCAAGTACCATTTAATCCACTGAATCATGAGTACCAAGGGGCATTGATTATTGCACTGCCCCCTGGACCAGATAGAGAACCTTCCTTTGTTCTGCATATGTCTCAAAATTGAAGGTTTTAAGATCACTAAGTAAATGGTTCAAAAAAGTATGATCAATGAGAAATATGAATATATTCAAAATCAAAAGAGGTCTACCAAACAGTGGGATAAATACTGACTGGGTTCAGCAACCTGTCTTATGCTTGAAAGATGGTATTTCAATAGCTCCAGATCACTGAAACCCCAGAATCTTACCTGAAACTACAATTCCGTATTTCTTACAGGGTTTAGTCCTCATCCTCTACACGCATGTATCCTGTCATGTCGTTCACTGTATTTGCTGCCTCCTGATCTGAAGATCCTTTAAGAAATATGTCTTCAATGTAGTAGGCTAGCTTTCAACACTATATCTGGTAAACTTTCCTGCAGAATAAATTAGGATACATAATGAAACACTGAAATAAGCAGAAGCAAGACTGTGAAGGTATTCTTAAAGATTAAACTACCAGTGATGTTTTAGTGTAGAGGAAAAATATTCATGAAATCAATGGCTTCATATGGTACCAGAAACTGTTTGATAGGTTCAAATAATGAAATCATATAAGAAATAGAAACTTTAATAAGAATCTGACCTGATCAGGCTCTTGATTATCCTCACTCTAGATCAAGCAATCTAGATTATTGAATGGGGATTAATAGGAATCATCACCACTGTATCTTTTTGTCTATTGGCAATGGTACTGATCTCCTGAGAGTTCCTCCTGAGGAATGCCTAATTACTTTTCATTATGTATTTGATAGAGATGGAGAAGTCCAGGGATTTCTATTTCCACCATAACATACTTCATGGGTCAGGGACAAAAAACAGTTTTTGTAACTGATGGGGATTATCTATTCCAACTGTATGCTTGATGCTATGGTCTGAAAGTTTGTGTTTCTCCAAAATTGATATGTTGAAATCCTAACCCCCCAAGAAGATGGTATTAGGAGATGGGGCTGGTGGGAGGTGAGTATGTCATTAGGATAGAAGCCTCACGAATGGGATTAGTGCCCTTATAAAAGAGACCCCTGGGATCTGCCTTGCACTCTTTATACCATGTGAGGACACAGTGAGAAAGCACCATCTGTGAATCTGAAAATGGTCCCTCACCAGCACCAAATCTGCTGGTGCTCTGATCTCAGATTTACTAGCCTCTAGAACTATGAGAAAGAAATTTTTGTTATTTATAAGCTACCCACTTTATGGTATTTTGTTATGGCAGCCCAACAGACTAAGACACTTGGGAACTAGGAAAGCAACTAGAGGGTGGTCTTTGTATCCAATTTGGTTCAATATGAGGTAGATATATGTCAAAACTCATCACTTGACCTTCATAAACTACCACTTTAATTGACAGACCAGAGTAACCCTCTAAATCTCCTGGAATTGGCCCATAATCAGAGCCTAATAATCCTCAACAGGTCTGGATATTTCTCTTTCCCTAATACTGTGTAGTTATTCTATTTTCTGGGCCAAGGTGGGGACTTAATTGGGGGAATAAAAATGATTGGTCAGATTATATAACACAAAGTTGCTCCAGAACTTCTATTTTATATATTTTTGGATTCCTTTCTCTATCTTAGTCCAAATAACTACAGGAATATCAGATTAATATTATGTAAATACCTTACATTGTTCAGGAATTAATAAACCAGCTGAGCAAAGAATTAGAACTACTCTTAGCTATTTGACTAGAATGCTTAATGTAGAATTTCTAGCACACATATTAATAAATTCAGGTTGATCCATCCTTTTTCTATCCCTCTCAGTTTCCACACATATTGTCAAGATTCTATAATAGCAGGTATAAATTAATGTAGTACTGAAGATGTTTGCTGTGTAAGCCTTCTCTTCTTCGACCTGGCTTTGAAACTGGTGTCTCAGGACATGCTGGAATCTGGCTGTGGTTTTAAGTTTGGAGATAAAGAGGGGAATAAAGCAAAACATGAGAAAAATTAGTTCTTTTGGGAAGGTAACTCACTTAAGTGAGGAAAGACAATGTCTTCAATCAAGGGAAGATGGCCTCATGGACAGAGAGGAAGCTGACAGTGGGAAGTGAGGATTCAGGGTATTCCAAGTTTTTCCAAACCTTCTGTTTATTCTTATGGGTCCCCTCAGTCCCAGAACAATGACAGTGAATTCAGCAGACATAATTTTTGAACCACCTTACATAGATAGATAACTGTTGAACACAGATTAGAGAACTTGAAGACATCAAAATGAAAAGTATTCAGAAGGAAACAGAGGGGGAAAAAACAGGAAAAAAAATGAACACAGCATCAATAAATTATAGAAGAATGTTACACAGCCTAAAAAAATTCTTTTAGCTTGGTCATAAACAATCCCTGGGTTTCATTCTCTGTCTTTATATGAGAACTTTTGGAATTGTTATTTTCTTTCTGTGAGCTATCCAGTAAGGTGATAGACCAACGTCTCACTCTATAGTCCTTGACTTTCACATTTTTTTCACTTTTATATGGAAGTGGTAACTTGATCCAAGAAGATTTATCCTCAATGAGCATTTCATTCCAGATAAACAGAGATAAGAGATTGCCTGATTTATCATTATATTTGGAGCTTTTTCAGATTCACATGCTGGTAGGATTTTCCATGACTTCAGGCTCACATAATCATTTATCTTATTTCAGATTTTCATCTTGTCTCTTCTCTGAGAATGTGTTTTCTGCTGCCTATTGGCTGGCACTGGTTTTGGCATAAGTTAGGATTCTTGATTGTAAACAACAGAAACTGACCTAACCAATGTAGAAAAGGAATTTATTGAAAGGAATTAAGGGAAAGCTGGAGAACTAGTCTTGGAGAGTGGGCAGAAGCTAAAGGAGGTCTTCTCACACCCAGAAACAGTATGGCTGTGATGCTTCCAAAGACACAGCCAATACTATCTATCTGAACCCTAAACATTGATGCTAGACATTCTATAAAATCTCTGTACCAAATATTATGACAGATCCTCTGTCTTTGCATTAATTCTTCACATTCAAAGTTCAGACGTGGCCATCCAAATGGTTAAGCCTTTCATCACAACTTACATATTGAGGGATTCTGGCAAACAGAAAGGATGCTTTCCTGTTATATAGATCCCCTTACCATCCTCCTATTTCCCACCAAGTAAAAAAGCTTATATCACATGGTATTTACAGACTTTGTAGTTCCACCAGTGCCCTTTAGACAGTATTTTTGTCCCAAACATGAAAATATGTAAAGAACTTTTTTCCTTATGTCCCCAGATAATGCTAAAAGAAATAGCCGTAACAGAATATCAATTGGTCACCTAGGGCATAGGGGAGAGCACAGCAGAAACTTAGCTCCTGTTTTCTAAACAATATATCATAAGCTCATTGAGGGCAGAAGCTGCCTTGTTCTGGTATCCTTATTACCTAGTACTTGAAACATGTAGGCAATCAATGCATATTTATTAAATCAAATGACTGAATGAATGCTAGACATACGTAAGGCTATGAACTTTTTTAATGAGGATTGTATCCTATATCCCCCAAACCACTATAACAGAACCCTAACTTTAAGATTACCTGCATTAGAATCAACTGGAATACAGATTAAAATGTAGATTCCTGGAACTCACCCCAGACCTAAACTGAATGAGACTAATTACAGGTGAGGCTCTGAGCTCTATATTTTAAACAAGAACTCTAGATGATTCCCATGCACACTGAATTTCAAATGCTTTTTGTGGGTGTTATTAATAGGGGTTGGAGTTTAAAGATTTTAGTTAGCACAAATTAATGAAGGTGTTGGGATTAAAATTCTACAAAGCCTCATTAATAAAGCTTTGGTATTTATCTTAATGAATAATATGTGCCTCTTAGAAGACAAGATTTTCCTAATGTATACTTAGTGTTATATGGTCAAAAAGCTTTTAAGTGAGAAAGGAAGTAAAAATCCAGTGTTATCTTTTTAATTAGGATATTACTCTCATTTTTCTTGCTCACCTGGGCTGCAATCTGAAGCAAAAGGACAGAGAAAATAAGTCAAGGCATAAACAGAGCTACTTTATCTACCTCTAAGCCAATCATGTTATTAAGGTCTCTTCAGTTCAGAATAAAGAGTGAGACAATGGGCAGCCTACAGTAAAAACATTTCAGAAGTAATGTTGGCATGACCAACTCCACACTGATGGTCACTGGTGTAGGAGATTACAAAGCATAGATTGATAGGAAATATGAAAAAAAAAAAAACAAAAAAAACAGAAAGAAAGCTTTCCCCCACCTTCCAAAACAGCAATTCTCCTACAAGGTTGTTTCAAGTATACATTTGGTTTCTCAATGAAAATAAAAGGAAAAAGCCAACCTCCTATTTACATCGTATTGCTTTCCCAAATACAGAACACCCGTGAGTATCAGGTCGTTTGAGCTTTACATTTCTGCTTGGTCAGAAGGGCATGCCCATTTCACAGAGTTAGAAAATAAGGACAACAAATGAAAAGAGGTTTTTTTCAACTTCCCACAACTAAATGGGACTGGAACACACAAAGTTTGACTTTTTCAAATATATATATGCATATATATATTTTAAATAAATATGGACAAACACTAAAAAAAGTGAAGTCCACTGCCATTGCCGTCAATTTGAAACCTTCATATATATTAATACAATTAAAAAGAAAGAGTGCCTCCTCCACCTGTCTTACTTGACAACTAGTCAACAATTTTATCAGTATGTTTCCAGGTGTTGTCCTATGCTCATACAGACATACCTATCTACAGATACGCACATGCACACTCATGTATATACATGCAAATACATAAACACAAACATACAATTTCTTTTTAAAGGCAAACAGTATGGATATTCCTTAAAAAAAAAAGAACTATCATATGATCCAGCAATCCCACTACTGGGTATATGGCCCAAGGAATTGAAATCAGCAAGTCAAAGAGATACTTGCTATCTCTTGTTTATCACAGCACTATTCTCAATGGCCAAGATATGGAATCAACATAAGTGTCTGTAACTGGATGAATGGACAAAGAACATGTGGTTTCTATACACCGTGGAATACTATTTAGCCATAAAAATGAAATCCTGTCATTTGCAACAACATGGATGAACCTGGAGGACATTATGTTAAGTGAAATAAGCCAGGCACAGAAAGACAAATACCACATGATCTCAGTCACATGTGGAACCTAAAAAAAGTTTGTCTCACAGAAGTAGAGTAGAATGGTGGTTACCAGCGGTTGGGTTGGTTTGGGGGTGGAGGCGGGTATTGGGAGATTTTGATCAAAGGATACAAAATTTTAGTTCAATAGAAGGAATAAATTTAAGACCTCTATTTTACAACATGGTGACTATAATTAAGATGTTGGCATTCTTGGAAAATGCTAAGAGAGTGGATGTAAAGTGTTCTCACCACAAAAAGCATAATTATGTGAGGTAATGCATACATTAATTAGATAGATTTAGTCATTCCGCAATGTATGTATACTTGAAGACATCCTGTTGTTCACAGGAAACACATGCAATTTTACCTGCCCTTTAAAACAAAAACAGGTGGGGTTATACTCCATTGTTCTCTAACTTCCCTTTTCTCCATGTGTTTTCACTTTACTCTGAGGCTTCTAGGGAAGAGGAAGTTTGGTTGCTTAGCTTTGTCCTGCTGCTGCCCCTGCCATGCTTTGGGATCTTGTTCCTCTCCAGATTGCCTTTGTGGCCTCTGGGTTGCTGCAGATGATGTGCTTGGTATTGCTGCCACTGCCATAAGGTCATCACCAGCTTTCGAATAGCAGCATTTCACTTTCTGCTCCTTTTGGCTTCTCTGCTGTAATCCATTTGGTCCTACCTCCCCTCTATCACTTCCAACATCACAACACTCTGAATGACGCTGTGTCATAGCAGCTGCTACTCTATTTTTCATCACTTGCCCAGAAGGCCCGTTGCCTCTGATGGGCACCTGTCTCCAGAAGTGATGTGGAAACTTACATGTCAGCCTGGCTGGTCTAGCCATCATTGGTGTGTGGGGGAGGGGCTGGCTGCTGTCCTCCTCTCCAGCCCACAGCCCACTACGCCTTGCTCTATTTCTTCTTAGACATAATCAAGAGCTCTTGTTATAGAAGGTTGAGGGCTTTATAATGTCTGCAGCCAATACTCAAAAAGGCACCGGATTCCAGCCAGTCTACTGAAGAATAAATGTCTGGCTATAATTAAATAACCAAATAGGCAGTTGGCTACAAAGGAACTGTAGTACTGAGGACTTGGCCCCTGTGTTGGGTGAAGTGGTGTGTATATATGTTTACAGAGTCAGAAACAACCTTCTTTGTATTTAGAGGTGGAAAGAATATTTGTTAATTTTTCAGAAAAATCAAATCATTTAAAAACTTCTTGAAAGGCAGCTGTTTTCTGTTTGCATTAAATTATTCTATTATGTTCAAGAGAAAAATGAAGCATTTAAAAATATAGAAAACACATATGAAGGTTATGTACCTTTGTACCATGTAATTCCACACAGCTAAAGTTTGTACACCTTTTGAAATTAAGAGAAAATAACATAATACATATTTGCCCTTTCAAAAATATCTTTTTGGTAGTATTCTAAGAGAGATTTATACTCATTAGAGGTTACAATTTCTAAAAGATATAAGAGGATTTGGTTTACTTCTCAGTAATTGCCATATTGGGTCAAGCTTGGTCAGTTTCTTTCTCTGAATTTTGGTTTCATTCATACTCAGAGGGGCTGGTTGGTCATGAATAAAATGTTCTTGATAACCAGGACTGCAAAAATTGAGAGTGGGATGTTTTATTGGTTTTCAGTCTTCCCAGAAAACCAATATAATTCCAGCCCCTTCAGCTCTAATACACATGGGGCATCTATCTTTGTCTAGAGATTATTCAAACTCACACTCTTTTAAAAGGATGCAAATATACTTACTTGTAGTTGGAACTACAGAATCAATTGAGTAGATTTAGAGAGAAAGGGTTAATATGCACTATCAGTCCTATCTATGATTACAGTTGTAACCTGCAGTGGAATTGGGTACTGAAGTCATCTTCAGAGGAGAATAATCACATATGGTCAAACACTCTTGAGAATACCTTAGGAAGTCTTCACATCAGAACCTGACATACTGTCTCTCACTAAGTCCAGCATGGCCAGTTTTCCCTGCAGCAATGGAACATATTGAGTCACAGATGAAGTGGTTGACTTTTGCTTAATGGCAATGTTTTACGGAAAATACATATCCTTAAATATAAGAATTATACTCAGAGGGGCTAGTTGTTCATGAATAAAATGTTCTTGATAACTAAGACTCCAAAAAAAATTCTCACATACACTCTGGGGTTTGCTATCATTGATTGTAGTGACTCAATAGTCTGAAATAATTAAATGGCTCTTTTCCTCATTTAGTTACTGTTAGCTACATGCATATAGTTTAATTTATCCAAGAAACATGGGCTTATTTTGTAACTCCATGTACTACTAATACTGGCTTAGTTAAGACCTCATAATCACTTGACTAATTCTTGCAATAATTGCCTTTCTCTTGGTCTTTCTTTTTCTCTTCTCCATCCATTAACTATTTGCTTTTCTGTACCATAGCAATTTTTCTGAAATGAAAATCTGTTGTGCATGAAAAGGTTGCAGTGGCTTTTGTGTTTCTGTGGAATACTAATTAAGGTATATACTTCATAACAGATAGATGATTTCACGGGTTATTTTTTAAGATAATGAAAATACTTACAAAAGGATATAGATATATGTCTTTTAATAGAAGATACAAAATTCAAATGAACACATTAAAGGCTGAGAAGTCCAGTTATTTGACCATAATGGTTTCTTTTTTTCATTTTACCTGATAACATTCACTGCACACACACATACACACAAAGACATGTTGGAATTACAATTTACAGATGAAATTAAAGTACCTGCTTATGTCATTGAAAGGTCTTCCATGAACCATCCCTAACTTACCTTCAGTTCTTCCCATACATTTGGGCAAGGGAGAGTTCTGATCTAGGCTTGCGATTCAGAAGGTCCACTGTGTTTTGGAGCACCTTCCTAGAAATTTTTCAAATCCCCCTCCTGGAAATTCAGGATGGAAATACCATCTGAATGAGGCACTTGGAGGTCAGATTGAGATCCATGTGGGTCTTGGTCCACAGGTCCACATTTATCCACTTCCAGGTGCTCTCTAACCCTCTACTCCACCTGTGAGGTTGACCAGATACCCTAAGAGCTCAAGGGGTCATACTATGGAGTTGTCCAGGGACCTGTGGCTGGTCCTTATTCCAGGATTACTTCTGCTGGCTGGCATGATACTTCTCTGGCATAAGTGCATGAAAATTTTGGGTGACTGCCCTCATGTTGGACATAGCATAAGTTCAAGGTTGTGGGCTATGGACACTTCACTGCTGACCCTTGAGTTTGAGCTATACGTGCAGACCCCTATGTTGATCCTTACTCGTCTATGTTTGGACTGAAGTGCCCCCTATGGTAGATTAGCAGATGTTCTTAACCCTGTGTCTCCCACTGCTGGCATCCCACCCTCTCCACAGGATCCATGCCACCTGTCAAGCAGTTATCCACAGGTGTCTGCCCTTATCTCATCTGAGGGCTTTTACAATGACAGTTCCAACAGACCTTTCTCTTATCCCCAGCCATGTGGCATTGCGTTCTCCTGGGTCAAGCTTGAGCTGGAAGAAGGATAGGCATTTTTTATGTGAATGGGACTATTCTTCTGACCTGCTATACGCAGGAGACAGGAGTGCAATCAACAAAGATAAATTAATTTCTAGGAATGCCATGGTTATGGCCTGAAGAGTGCAAGAGAAGAATGGGAAGAAAGTACACTGTGCCATATTCTAAATTATAAATTTATTGCGGTCAGAAAATTATTGTTCACACTTTTCTGCATAAGAGTTAAATTTGTACTTACTATCAAGTAAGCACAGTAACAATGTTTAAGAGAGTCACTGGAAGTCAGTAACATAGCACCATGAGAATGCCAGCATTATATAGATGGCATCAGGAACTTCAGGGGCAAGAAAGTCTGTAATCTTATATACAAACATGTTCTCAACAGCCAGGGTATTGTGGCATTATAATACTATCGTTATCATTTTTCTTGTAGTGGGAGACATGAAATTAACCAGGAATGGTGCATTTGACAATACAGAATAAGTAACTATCCATTAGTTATTTGTAAATAACTAATTTATAATATAAATAACTAATTTATAAAATCCATCAATTTTATAATATGATTTTAATAAACACTTTTTTAGCAGCCCTGTAAATATATTTGCCCGATGTCCCACATCTTTTAAGGGTGGCCTTGCTTTCCTTGCTATGTTCATCTCCATTCCCACATGTACACTTTAATTCTAACAATCATAAACTGTTTAATCCATTCTTTAACCCATGGTATCCTCTTTTTGACAAACTCTTACTCATCCTTTAACACTTGGTTCAGGCCTCACCTGAGGCCCCAACTTCTCACAAATACTTTTCCATTCCCTATTTTGATGCCTATTAGGTTTTCATGATTTATGCCATTGGAGGACTGAGGTTTATCCTGAGAGAATCACAGGAAAGCACTGTGCCCCCATCTTCCCTGATGCCCCGCCTCCCCTTCTGAAGGGCTCAGCACACGGAAACACATGAGAAGCACAGTTCTGACACTCCATCAAGTCCATTCTTGCAATCTTCGTATTTAGGGAATGGGGAGTTTCCTATGGGTAAAAATGGTAGTTAAAGGCTTCAATTTTATCCTCTCAAATATCTGTCACCCTGGAGAGTTGAGGAGTAATTTCCCTACCTGTCATGAACAAAAGGTTACCGGTGATTTATCATGGCTCTCACTGAAGGCAGAGCTCTCTCCAACTGTTAAAATTGCGGACAGCCTGAGCACGGTTATTCAGCTGGTTGCACCATTGCAATGGGAGACAAAATACAAGGGGGATAGTTATAGCAACACAACCATATTGGAAGTAAGTCCCAGAATTCAGCCTCCAACCCAAGATCAAGGAAGCTTCCAGGAGTTTGTCTCTCTCTTGGGATAAGGGAGTTTTCTTATTGCCCTTACTTGGATGTTGCTTGAGTGGGAAGGTCTGACTTCAAAAAGCCTGATTTCCTGCATCATCCTGGCTGCCTGAGTCTTCCTGGCCATCACTGAGCAGAGCTCCATTATTTTGCCTCCTTCCTAAAGTACTGATGTGAATCCTTCTTCCATCCTTAGACCCTGATTACCTTCAATTGTAGGGAGAATTTCAAGATCTCTCTGGGTTACCATGAATTATGAAATTTGCTCCAGCATTTTTTGTTTTTGTGTGTGTGTTTGTTTTGATTTTGATACTCTAAGCATCATTTTACAGCCTTGATAGAGAATTCACTGCTTTTCCCTCTGAACACTTAGCTATAGCGATTCTCCTCTATCCACTGATACCTGGTCATAAGTTAGTCTTGTGAGTCCCAGACATTGTCTACAGACCTCACTCTTATTTTAAGAAATGCTGCAGTTCTCCATGGGGACAGTCATCTCCATGACTAGGTGTCTGGGAATAGCCCTGAGGGACTGTGGGCTTTCATTTGCCATAGCACTTCTCAGCCTCTGAGGACTTAAATCCCAGCACGGCCCTAATGGCATGTTTGAACCATGACTCAAATTTCTCTTCTCTGTCCTCTGGCTCGGTTCTTACTAAGAATTTCTTCAGTTTCTGGTGCAAGAAAGTTTATACCCATCTATTATGAACCTATTTCACTGAAGTTCGACAATAATAGACTAGCCTTTAGGGGATCCTGCCTCCCCTGGTACAGCTTAGCAGTAAGTTAAAGCTATTCCAAGGGGCTCTGGCATTGATCTCCTCTCACCATCCTAAAAGAATTCTGATATCTTATGAAAATGAGGATTTATAGAGTTCAAATTAAAAACTACACTCCTTTCAAGTGTTTGGTTTTGTATAATGCTGTGCCAGCATCTTGCTCTAACATATACATTCTCCCACTGACTTTATACTTATACTCCAAGAACCATTATGACTCATATCTAATTCAGCTTTACTCCCTTGTACTCTGCATCCACTTATGCAGTGGTCAGGTAATCATGGCGAAAATAAACCCTTGGCACAGATCTGTGTTGATTCTGTGCATAGCTGAGAATTGTCACTAAGTACAAAATCACAGGAAAGAAATGAAATTCTAAAAACAAATACAAAAAAACTCTTGACATCTTATGTGGTCCAGTGTATGCATAGCACTACACTAAACAACACGGTCTAACAACCAAATGTAATTAAATAGAGATTCCAGTATTGATTTAATATCTTAAAATGGCAATCAGTAATCCACAGCAATTATTTTCCTCTTTTTCTATCCTCATCTCCCTAGGCCTCAGCACTGCACAACTGCTCTTACTTTTTTGCTAAGTACCCCTACCGTATTTTCACTTTAGTCCACTTTAGTTCACTTTAGTCCACATTCCTCAGCCTCTCATCTACCTTCCCTCCTTTGGCCATAATGCTGAACCTGCAGCTGGCCCAGGTGGCTGGCCACTGGGACTTCTGGTTCCTGCTAAAAGTCACACCAGGCCACATTAAGATGAATGGAAGCCTCAATGGCATCAGGTCCTGTATAGTTTGAATGTGTCCCCTCCCAAAGTCAGGTGTTCAAGCTTAATGACCAATGATGGTATTAAGAGGCAACTAGGTCATGAGTGCTTCCCCCTTGTGAATAATATTATGAAACGGGCTTCATGAAGCATTCAGCTAGCTCAATCTTTTACTCTTCTGCCATGTGAGGACACAGAGTTTGTCCCTTTTTCCCTTCCTGCCTTCCACTGAGTGATGATACAGCAAGAAGACCCTCACAAGATGCCAATGCCTTGACCTTGGACTTCTCAGCCTCCAGAACTGTGAGAAAATAAATTTTTGTTGTCTAAACATTATTCAGTCTAAGATATTTTGTTATAGCAGCATGAACAGACTAAGACAGGCCTCCAATATTCCCTCTTCATGGACGTGAATACTCAGAACCCCCTGGGAAAGTTGATCTTTACTCACTCTGACCGGTTTTCTTATAGTTAATTTACATGGAGCATTTTTTTGGGAATAAAATTCTCCACCAAAACATATATAAGCCTCACGTATTAGGAGAAGAAATTGTAATTCTCAATCTGAGATCCACCTGGATCCACCTGGAGTACAGGAGTCTGTCACTGAGTCCACAGTTTTCCCCAGATTTCATCCTGATGCTTGACAACTTCACAGTTTATGATGAGAGTTAAATAAAAGTAATCAAGAATACATAGAGAAATGCCTTTAAAAAAAAAGAACGAAGAGCTACATTTGAAGGAACTCCTGCCAGGCAGGAAAACTGCCCAGGAGGTGGAACAAGCAGGCAGGAAGGTAATGAAAGCACGTCGGGCTTAAATCTCAAAATACCTGCCAGAGAGGGCCAGGAAAAAGGCAGCAGAAGCAGATCTGAAAGAGACCTGTCCATGCCTCTCCCATCTTCAGTAAGGATCATAAAGATAGCATAAAAAAAGAAAAAGAAAAAACACTGTGGAGTTGCAGCGAAAGGAAGAGGCTATTTAGAGAACATTGTCAAGAGGAGATTGGCCGTGAGTATCTGCTGTTTCACAGGCATTGAGAGCAGCTGTTCAGCCAGAGAGATCACTGGGGAGGCTCTTCCACACAGAGACCATGTGGTTCTACTCAGCAAACTAAGAATAAAGGAATTGATAGCTGTGTGTGGGAATTGATTAAAGAGATACTTTGAATTTCTGAGAGTTCAAGTAAGGACAGTTTGGATTGAGAAGTATATATATATAAAATTTTGGCATGGGGAGAAGATGAACCCTCTGTCTGATGTACTTCATTTACGGGTGTAAGAAGGTTGCTTTGGTAGAGGAACAAGTCAGAGAAAGGTTTGTATTATGTCATGAGAAGTAATGGGAAGGGGGCAGGCACATTGCACATTTATTCATTCACTTATCCATACAACCAGTATTTACTGAGAACCTACGATCTGCCAGGCATTGTGTTAAGTGCAGGAGTTACGTCAATGAACAAAACTCTAACCAATGGTCAGGTGGAAGAGGCAGTCACCAAACCAATAAATGCATATGTAATTTAATTTTAATACATGGGTCTCAAAGAAGCACAGCACACAGTGAATACATAAAATGAGAAGCCTGAGAGATCACAGAAAGCTTCTCAACATCTATGTTAAGACAAAAAAGATGAATAAAATTAATCAAGAAACAAAAGAAAATTCCAGTCAAAGAGATGAGCATGAGGGAAGACCCTGATCCCAGAAGTAGATTAGTGTCTAAAGGAAACTGAAAATTGACACTGAGGGTAGAGTCAGAGAAGAATAAGCAAGGAGACTCATTTTTTTAAATTTATTTTTTATTTCAGCATATTATAGGGGTACAAATGTTTAGGTTATGTGTATTGCCTTTCCCCCTCTTTCACCCCAGAGTCAGAGCTTCAAGCGTGTCCATCCCCCAGATGGTGCGCATCACATTCATTATGTGTGTATATACCCATCCCCTCCTCCTCCCTCCCATCTACCCGACGCCCGATAAATGTTATTCCTATATGTCCACTTAGGTGTTGATCAGTGAAACCAATTTGCTGGTGAGTACATGTGGTGCTTATTTTTCCATTCTTGGGATACTTCACTTAATAGAATGGGTTCCAGCTCTATCCAGGAAAATACAAGAGGTGCTATATCAACATTGTTTGGTAAGGACCTAGCAATGACCACTGTAAATTCAATAGATACATATAAATTCTGTTTGTAACATTGAGGAGCAAAGGGGCAAAGTTATGAAAAATTTCCAGGACCCTTACGCTAAAGTGAAAGGACAAAGTCTGTCCAGGTAGCTGCATGGGCAAGTGAGACAGGGACAGAGAACAATCCATGCTAAGAACACCTGCCCAGGTGCTCAGGTTGTAAGGAAAGAAGATACAGGGAGCTCAGGCTTTCCATAGAAATAGAGATGAAGAACCATTTGGTTTTAGGGGATGAGATTGTGGAAATAGCAAAATAAGATAGAACTAAGATAACAATGAGAAAGGACGAGGAGAAGCAGAGATAGCCAAGGAGTTCCCTTAAGAGGAAACAGTTGTTTAAAGTTATAAAACTTCTAGAGAGGAAGCAGGACAATTTTCCTTCCCTAGGGTTCTTAGAAAAGAAAACGATAAAAAACCGAGAAAAGTAGATTAGTAAAACTATTTAATAAGAATCCCAAAATGCAATAATGAAGTAATGATGGCTAATATTTTGACCTTTAATGTAGGCAGGGAGTACTAACTATATTGTTTCATTTAGTCCATCTTAAAACCTGGTAATTAGGTACCATGATTGATCCTCTACTACAAAGGACGAAACTGACTGATAGAGAGGTAAAATAACTTGTCCAAGATAATTTATCTATTATTAATGAATAGACGAGTTGGGACTTAAATTCTTGTGACTCTAAAGCTTGGTGAATAGACTTCATAATTTTTCTACATTGCCTTCCCAGGAAAGGAGGAAGTTGCATAGAGCAGATGATAAATTGAACAGCTTCAAATGAGGAGTTAGAAGAGGAAGGAACAGAGAAGAAGAGACAGAAAACTTGGCAGACATCACCAATTATTCACACGAGGGTCACAGATTATTTCTAGTTGGATGGTCCAGGACATTCAGATTGATTCTTTTAAAGTTCACACCTTTGTGGGAGCCAATTAGTCCAGGTCTTCTTTTCTAAGCTTAATGCAGTCCAAAAATGTGCCATATGGAGTTATGAAAAGGGAAAAACCACATTTCCTCAGCTGCCCCAGAGGGCAAGTGAAAAACCCTTCTTTTCAAGAAGCCAGACTTTGCATCTTTTTGGCCAGATCTCTCTCCAGCTTGTTGGAGAACAGATGTAAGGTTTTGTGAGCTTTTTAAATCATTTTGTTTCTTTTACTTTTAATAATGGTTGTAACTTTTCATACAAGATCAGCTAACTGAAAGGGAAAGTATAAGTTTGGATAATGTGATTCGTACTAATCATGACAAAGTAACATGGGAATGGCTAAGGGTAAGGATCGGTACTTTTTAATGTACTTACATTTTCTGTGTGCAATCAATGCGTTTCTTTTTTCATTTTTATGTGCTGACATCTATTTGAGGGTAATACTAAATCTCAGGTACCAAAATCTACGATGTTATTAAAGTGTGATTGCCTTTATTGATCCAAGGGAAAGATTCTTGATACTGATTTAGCCAGTTGTTCCTTGATAGTAAATTAGAAAAATAGAAAGCACAGAACAGTTTTTTTGCTTTTTGATATCCTGATCCATACTAAGCACAAAGGTAGGTACTGAAGACAACTAAGGCTTTCATTTCATGTGACTTCTAAAGGGCATACATTATTCAAATTTTTTAATTATTTCACAGTCTCTTACCATTCAGCAGATTCTCTGCATGCATTTGTTCATTCATTCGGTATGCTGGTGATGCACAAGTACAGTCCGTACCAGTTAGATACTAGCAGTCTAAGAGGATCTTAATGCCTAATATTTCTTAAAATAATTAAACATTTCCATAGAAAATATTTTACTATTGTGTAAAGATTCAGAATTCGGCTCCTAACCAGCAATGAGTTATGGATCTATTGTTTCTTCAGAAACAAACATCATTTCTAGAAAGGTGGACAGGTTTGTGTTTTAGCCTACTTAGGCTGCTATAACAAAATGCCATAGACTAGGTGAATTAAACAACAGAAATTTATGTTCTCACAGTTGTGGAGACTGGAAGTCCAAGATTAAGGTGTCAGCAGCAGGGTTGGTTTCTGGTGAGGGTTCTCTTTCTGCCTTGCAGACAGCCACCCTCTTGCTATGTCCTTACATGGTGGAGAGAGAGAGAAAAGATACTTAAAGATACTTAAGGTCCACTCTGTTAACAAATTTCAAGTAAGCAATAAAGTATTAACTATCATCATCATGCTGTATGTTAGATCCTGTAACTTAGTCATCTTCTAACAAAAAATTTATACCCTTTGACCAACATCTCTCCATTTCTTCCACACCCCAGAAAATGTAAGAACTGAAACTGTAAAACTCCCAGAAGGAAATATGGGGGGAAATCTCCTTGATGTTGGCCTTGGCAGTGATTTTTTGGATATGACACCAAAAACATAGGCAACAAAAGGGAAAAATAAACAACTGGGACTACATTAAACTAAAATGCTTCTGCATGGTAAAGGAAGTCATCAACAAAATGAAAAGGCAACCTACAGAATGAGAGAAAATATTTGCAAACCACCTATCTGATAAAAGTTTAATATCCAAAATATGTAAGGAACTCACACATCTCTTCTTTTAAGGCCACAGTCCTATGAGATTAGGGTCCTACCTTTATGACTTCAGTTAACCTTAATGACCTCCTAAAGACCTTATCTCTACATGCAGTCACATTGGGAGTTAGGGCTCTAAGAAATGAATTTGGAGCGGGGACACGATTCAGTCTGTAATAACTAGGAACACTGTAAAGGTATTTGGCCAAAAATATTTCAAGGCTTATTAATTCATTAATGTTTATTAATACAAACTTTGTGTTAAGAAGGACTGAAGGTCATTTGGTCTAGTCTTCTCTTAAAAATGGAAACTCCTTCTCTAACAAGAATGATTCTAAAAGAGACACTTAAGGATTTCTTGATCCCTGGGTCTCTGTGTTTTCTTTTATTCTATGTAAGTAAAAGAATCATTAAATGTCTTTTAAAAGTATTTCACTGTGTGAAAAAGACCAAAATCACTGTGCAATGACTACCTTTATAAAATAGGAAGTTTCATAGTGTTTTCCAGATGTATTTCTCAATTGAGTGAAGAAAAATGTGGTATTAAATCCCCGTTCTTTTGCTTCACTTTCCCTTTTACTCCAAGGGACAAAAAACGGTGCTGGCTAACTACTCTACTAATGGTGTCCTATCCAGGAACTGCAGTTCCCACTGTGCTGCCATTACAAGTAGTCAGAAAAGGTCATTGTGACTTACAGTGAGCACTGCAGGTAAAACAAGCTGTATCCATGAGTCGGGGATGATTCATTCTCAGATCATTCTGCCATGAGAGGATTAACAGTCTCTGATATGGAAAACTCCCCAGACACTACAAGTTATTCGGAATTGCTTCAGGTCCATTATCTCCAGCCTTCAAATCTAACTCATGTTTTTTAATCATCTATCACAAGCAGGGACTGCTCTTTGTCAACATTTACTGAGCACCATCCCTGTGCATAGCCCTGGGGATAAAATACAAATAGACACCAATGACTTCCATAGGAAGGAAGAGGAAACCTGGTAGCCCTGTAGTCCAGACAGGACCTCACCTCTTCTTTGACTTCACACTAACACACCCAGAAACCGCCCTTTCTCCTTAGTGATACTCGCAGACCCACTGTTACTTCCTGCCCCAGCACCATCAGGACTCAGCTCATGGTGCCGTTCATTTCTGCTTTGAGTCACAAAAGCAGCCCAGGACTCCCAGGTCATCTGTTATCCCTCCAATTATTCTTCTCACGTCATTCCATACAGAACCCCAACCCATCACCCATCCTACCTCAATCCCTGAAATGCTTCCACTGTCAATTCTGAAACTCAAGATCAACCAGGAGCAAAATCTTCAGACTACTCTTCGAGTGCTCCCTTTGCCATCTGGTTCTACCAGAGACCTGGCTCAACCTAAGCTCACTGCTACCCTGAAGAACCTCTGAGTGGTGAATATTTTCCCCCCCAAACTCTCTTGCCACTGGCCCCCAGGGGAGGTTAGCATCTTCCTTGCTCCTCATCAGCACTGTAGACTGTTCTCCTTTCCTCTTCCCTAACTCCCCCTCCCTGCCAGACACACTCACAGCATTACACCCCAGGTCAACAAACTATCAATATAATACCCACCATCCCTCCCTGTTGTGTTCATCTGTGGACTCCGCATTACTTCCACTCACTGCCTTAATCTTTTATCTCCTGGCTCAATGAACTCTTTCTATTCTTGCCATAATTTTTGGTTATTTTAATATTCATATAGATGATTCTTTCCATACTTCAGTCTCTAAGTTCCTTGACACTTTCTGTTCCAATGACCTATCTCTCAAATGTAGTTCATCCATTTACTCCCAAAGTCACACCTTTTACTTTATATTACCATAAACTACAATGTCCAGTCTCATGGCTTTAAGGCAGTTGTATTCAGATGACTCTCAAATTTTATCTTCAGCTGCACCACTTCTCTGAACTCAAAAATTATAAACTAATTTATAACGTACCTATATGTGCCTACTATGTACAATTCACTGTCAGAGTGTGCTAGGTCCAATATGTAAAGATAAGAAAACCTCAACTCTAATTCCAACTCTAATAGTTCCTTTAAGTGCATGTTGTTCCCAATTTTTGTTTGTTCCTATGAGATTATATTCCCCCTACTTCTGACTACAGGCTTGCTTTAGTGAATAAAATATGAACAGAGTGTTGTGTGCTAAGTGCCAGCAAAATCTTTAAGAGCCATATGTGGTTCCACCACTGCTCTTTTATCTCTGCCATCCAACTGAAACAGGGCTGCTTCCTCAGTCTGGATCTTAGAATACAGTAGATGTGAGAAAGAGTCAAAGCTAATTTACAACTGCCCTGTAAATGAGTGGGAAATAACACTTGTCATTGTAACCTACCAAGTTTGGGGTTCATTGTACAGCATACCTAATGGCTTTGGATAAGTGTCACAGTTTTCTTATTTATACAATGAGAACAATAACAATATCTTCTTTGTCTATATCACAGAGTTGTTGAGAGGATCAAATGAGAAATGCATATGTAAAAATTTTATAATTCTAGTATGCTGTTCAAATTATTATTGGAACTGGAAATACATGGAATTTTAAGATCTGAAGGTGTTCATGTTTCTTTATCCCTGGACATCAGTCTTTCAATGGAAACAGAACACTTAAGATACTTTTAGTGAACAAATTATGCTTCTTTCTTATTTTCTAAAAAAAAAAAAGGCTAATGTTTAGACAATCAGTGAAGAATATTAATGAGACATAAAAAACTGTATCCTTAAGACTTCATTCCTTCAAGATAATGCCTACACCGCCTCCCTGCCCACACACATTTGTTAAATACATATTACATCTCTTTTCTCTTTTTCCACATTATTGCATCGTGTTGCCTTTACAGGATTTCTAGTTTTTGTCTGAAGTCTTAGAACTCTGAGTTAACATGCTCGGGATCCTGAGGAGCTTGTGTCAGTGGGTGTGAGTAGCAGAGGCTGCCCATTGCTGAGTTCCTGTGGGTACAAGGTTAGGTGCAGCATCAGATTCTGCTCCCACTTCCCTACAGAGGAAAGGCATGTCAATGGGCTGGAAGGAAATGCTGCCCACTGAGACCAGTGGGCTAGTGTGTTATGGGGAGCAGGGCGTGTAGGTTGTTTCATTAATCTTCACTGCAACCTCACCACGTATGGGTAATTATCCCCATTTTGCAAATGAGAAAATTGAGGCTCAGCATAGTGAAGGTACTTGTACAAATGGGTAAAAGCCAAGGCTTTCCACTCCCAATCCCGAAGTGTTTTCCATCGCATGCTTTATCTGAACATTTCATTTTATATCTGGTGTCCTGGAAAGTTCACAGCAAAGTGTTCATTTTGGCCATAGCTAAACACCTTACATTTTAGCGTGTAGATAAATCCAACTGCAGCAAAAACTGCTGGATTGTTTTTGTTATGATGAATCTTTAAGAGCAGCATGCTTTTATTTGCCTTTAAAAAATTTCAATAGATTTAAGGGGTACATGTGGTTTTTGTTACATGGATGTATTGTACAGGGTGTTATCTGAGCTTATCCGTCACCTGAAAAGTGTACATTGTACCCAATAGATCATTTTTTATCCTCACTCCTCTCTCACCCTCTCCTCTTATGAGTCCCCAATGTCCTTTATATCCCCCGTATGACCATGTGTGCCCATGGCTTGGCTCTCCCATTTATCAGTAAGTGAGAACATGCATTATTTGGTTTTCCATTCCTGAGTTACATCACTTAGGATAATGGCCTCCCTCCAATTCCAACCAAGTTGCTGCAAAAATCATTATTTCATTATTTTTTGTGGCTCAGTAGTATTCCATGGTATATATACACAACATTTTCTTTATCCACGGCTTGGTTGATGGATATTTAGCTTGATTCCATATCTTTGCAATTGTGAATTGTACTGTGATAAACACACGAGTGCAGGTGTCTTCTTGATATAATGACTTCTTTTCCTTTGGGTAGATACCCAGTATTAGGATTGCTGGATCAAATGGTAGATCTGCTTTTAGTTATTTGAGAAGTCTCCATACTGTTTTCTGTAGAGGTTGTACTAATTTTGATTCTTACCAACAGTGTATAAATGTTCCCTTTTCACTGCATCTACGCCAACATCTATTGTTTTTTAGACTTTTTAATAATGGCTTTTCTGACCAGAAAGAACCCCTGGATTTTGTTTTGTGTCAGGGGATTTGAGGAGCAGGCAGAGAAGATCAGATAGTGATTATTATTCTACTTAATGGCTTTAAAATGTAAAATGAAAGTTTCATCTGAGATGAAACTATATATTTGTTTATATAGCATAGATGAAGTGGGATTGATATGAAAATAGGAAAGATTATAAAGAATAGGACCTTCTCTAGGATTGATTCTGGTAAGTAAAAAAAATAATGCTATTATTAAGAACAAGGTCAAATGGCTTCTGTAGTGGAAGATAGTATTATTATTATTCTCTGGTAGCTATTTATTATGAGTTACTTGTCTCACTGAGGGACTATTCATATCTTCTCTTCCATTCGGCCTATGTAAACCAGTAATCCAGATGACTGGTCTCAATGGTTTTGGTAAATAAAGAAGTCTGAGCCTCCTCTTACTTGTGCACTAGCCTTGAAGTCACCTCAAAGATTGGCTGAAGAGGCTTTGGGAAGACCAGCACCGCCTGAGTAAAATCCCAGAAGACAGAATAGGAAGAGTTTGATTAGGATGCTTTTAACTAATGTGAAATAGCACAGGTTGCCGTGAGTCAACAAATAATTTTATTTTCTGGAAGACAACATGATTCAGTGAAAAAAGCTTTGCAGTTGAAAAGATGAGTTTAAATCCAGGCCCTTCCATGTGTTACCTTCCAGATCTCAGGCAAGTCACTTACATGGTTTTGTTCTCTTAGTTAACATGTGAAAGTACTTAGCACTCTGGGATACAATAAGCACATAGAAAGTGTTAGCTGTTATTATTATTTTTTTAATGGAGCTGTTAACATTTACCTTAAAGTTTTGCTAAGAGTATTAAAGACTTTTTAAGTAAAATAACTGATAGAGCACTTGGCTATGTTCAAGGCAGTGGGTAGGTTATGTCAATATCTACCAATGGTTCAGAGATTCATTAGACCTAAGTAGGACCTGAATTTTGTTTCAAGTTACCCAGGTGATTCTAACGTATACAGGTTTGGGAACCACTAACCTAATATACTAACAAGTGTATTATGAAGTTTATTATTATATTTATTAAGTACCTACCATGTTCAAGGGAGAGTGCTAAGTGCTAAAGAAAAATTTTAAAAACAATTAGAAATGGTATCTGTCCTCAAGACACCATTTTACAGGTGAAAATGAAGCATACATACTAAAAGATTCTTAACAAAATAAAACAATAAAAAAGATTGGGGTTGTATACATCTGACATCAAGTCCTATAGAGGTTGATAAAAGTTAGAGGGCTTGCCCTAATAAGGTAGGTACAAACTGAAAAAGTAAATTGTGTGGCTTGCTGGACCTGCCCTGAAACTGTGCATTGCCTCATCGCCTTGTTCACTCAAAGGGTTGCCAGCCAACTTCTTATGGTTTTAGATGAAAGATTGTCTTAAACGTTTCACAAAAAGATTCTTCCACATTCCCTGAATAATAATTTCCTGTATTTCCTGTAGAGAATTCATTCTAATTTAAAATATGTTTATTTTTATCTTACATATTAATAAAGAGAAACACACACATCCAAGGAACTCAGATAACTTTTCAAAAACGACAGCAGCTGTTATTTATAACTAAGAAATTTTTTTAGTATTTCATATTTATCATAAGTGTTTATCATGGATGTTATTGATTCACTGTTATTCTAAAGAGAAATTTGTATTTGATTCATGGTTTTTCTGGACATGTGACAACAAAAGTCTTATACAATTTCCTTGATAGAAAATGAGAACCCTTTTAAGAACTGAGAAATGTAGAATTTTAAACTTAGACGGGAAGACATTATGTTACTAACCTTCACTGTGAGTGACCAGAACTCAGTACAATTTCAAGAAGGAATGGCCCTCTTTGTATCTACTATAATTAAAATAAGTGGCTTTGGGCCCTGACAAGAATGCATCCTTCATCTCTGGGGAACTGATTGTAAAAACTGATGACCAGAGTGGCTTGAAGCCCTTGCCTTTGAATTTGGAATCCAAAATCAACAGTTGATTATAAACCCCAAGGAAAACTTAAGTCACGGAAAGTGAGAGTCCAAAGTCTGCACAGTAAGAACCATGAACTCATTTAAGAAGAAGCAAAGCAAAAAAGTAGTCAGAGAAATTAAGTTCTTAATCTGATGTTCCATTTCCTATTACGGCAGCATGTTGATCAGTGATCCTTGAAGGGAGAGTGGCCTTCCTTTAGCAAGGAGAGTTATCTTCTACACCTTTAGGAGGGAACCACTCAGGGCAGGGAAGGATGGAGGAACTCATGCCTCTCCAGCCAGAGAAATGGACTCAATATTGCTTAGCAGTGAAGTGACAGATGGCCTTCATAGGGTGGTGCCACTTTTTGTAATGACAAAGTCTGGTATGTTACCATGTGAGTGGGCAGTAGAGAAGTGGTGGAGGAAGGAATAGTTAGAAGTGAGATCACAAACTGAAAAATCAGGTGTGGATGGAATGCTAACGTCAATAAA
The DNA here is from genome assembly GCA_963574885.1 of Lepilemur ruficaudatus. Lineage (NCBI taxonomy): Eukaryota > Metazoa > Chordata > Mammalia > Primates > Lepilemuridae > Lepilemur > Lepilemur ruficaudatus. The sequence goes on along the minus strand of CAUYRT010064199.1, from coordinate 30,800 downwards.
ATGAGAGGAGGTATAGTTGGTTAGAATGGAAGCCTCTGTCCCTACTTTTGCATGGAAACCAGCATAATTATAGGCACTTAAGTGTTTTGTTTTAATTTTGCCCCAGTATTTTCCACATTCAATCATTCCTGCTGCTAAAATAGAGTTGCTAGAAACCACATTTTGTCCTTGCTATTTTTTTTGCTCAAAGTCTATCATGCCACTATTCTTGGTAGGACTAAGAAAAAGTCTTTTTATTCTGCATTTCCAGGTCTTCTGAAACTCCTGTCCTGTCCACCATATCTAAATTAGTTTCCCCCTATACTCTCCACTCTCAATTCACTTACCCTGCTAATATTTCTTTAGAGCTGTGTGATGTACAAAGTAGGCCGTCAAGGGTGTTGGCTGAATGAATGAATAGTCCAGACCTAAATTAAGATGATTCACTAGCAACTCTTGTGGATTAACAACTCAATTCCTGCTTCTATTTTTTGTCACCTCTCAAGTCCAGTATCATTTGCAAGTTTCTTTAAGGTAGCAAGAGGCCCCAACAATGAAATGTTAAATTTTCTAATGGTCCCGTGAGTGAGGGCATGGAGGACTTTAGAATTAGAGAAATATAGGAATGGAACATTTCTTGTAGCCTAATATTAGTGTCTAAAATTTATTTTCTGTTTCTTTGCCTCTGTCTTTCTACACACGTGCACACACACCATATGTGTGTATATAGTATGCATGCATTATAAACAAGTTTACATTCATAGTTTATATTATGATTTTGTAACTTGCTTTTAAAAAATTAAATATAATGATCTTCTCCTAGTCCTAAGTACTTTCAAACATGATATTTCATGGCTGCATGATATTTAACCATTTACATAGATGTTGCATATTTTATTAGCAATTCTCCTAATAGTTCACATTCTCCTAATGGTGGTATAAAATGGTTGCATCTAATATTCCCCTATTATAAAAATGCTGTGATCAACATCCTTTTCACATAAAACTTTGTGCACAGCTCTTATTGTTTCCTTAGACTATGTAGCTCCCCAGAAGTGGGATTGCTGAGTTGAAGAGCATATACTTTTTAAAGATTTTTTGGTACTTAATTCCAAACTACCCTCCAGAACTCTTGTAACCACTCATATCTCATCAACAGTGTGTGAGTGCCATGTTTCCTGTCATTCGAGAAGGGATTGAAAATTTGAACCACACTACTTCTGAAGGAACTACCTCTGGGGCTTTCTGACAAACGCTGACTAGCCTGAAATGTGATGTGATAGAATAGTAGAGCAGTGCTGACGTTGTCTGAGTCTTCAGAAAAGCAGAAAAGCTTCCCTACAGCAAAATCAACAGAGTGAATAGACAACCTGAAGAATGGGAGAAAATACTTGCAAACTCTGTGTCTGACAGGGGACTAATATCTATAATTTACAAGGAATTCAAACAACTCAATAAAAAAAACCCAAACAGTCGCATCAAAAAGTGGACAAAAAAAAAAAAATGGACAAAGATATGAATAGGCGTTTTTCAAAAGCAGAGATACAAATGGCCAACAAGCATATGAAAAAATGCTTAACATCATTAATAATCAGAGAAATCCAAATTAAAACCTCAATAAGATATCATCTTATACCAGTTGAAATGGCTATTATTGAAAATTAAAAAATAACAGATGTTGGTGAGGATGCAGAGAAAAGGGAATGCTCATACATTTTTGGAAATGTAAATTAGTAAAATCTCTGTAGAAAACAGTATGGAGATTTATCTAATAACTAAAAATAAAACTACCATTTGATATAGCAACCCCATTACTGGGTGTCTACCTAAAGAAAAAGAAATCATTATATCAAAAAGTTACCTACATTTATATGTTTATTGCAGCATTATTCACAATTGCAAAGATATTGAATCAACCTTAGTGTCCATGAATGAGTGATTGGGTAAAGAAAATGTGGTATACACAATGGAATACTATTCAGCCATAAAAAATGAAATCGCATTTTTTTACAGCAACATGGATGAAACTGGAGGTCATTATCTTAAGTGAAACAACACAGAAACAGAAAGAAAAAAAACTGCATGGTGTCACTTATAAGTGGTAGCTAAATAATATGTACACATGAACATAGAGTATGGACTGATAGACAATGGATGCTTGGAAGGATGGGGGGGGAGAGATGGGTGGATGATGAGAAATTACTTAATGGCTACCATATATGTTATTTGGCTGATGAATATGCTAAAAGCCCAGACTTCACCTCTACACAATATATCCATGTAACAAAACTGCACATGTAACCCTTAAATTTATACAAATAAAAAAAAGTAGAATGTAATGTATTCTGAAAACTACTGTTCAATGAAATTGATATTGATCTCTGGGGGAAAAAATCCAGAGTAGATGCATTATTAAAAAGTTAATGAGTGCTTGGACTTTCACTTTGTTTCAGCAGGTTTACTTAAATAATTCACTGCAGCACCACAAGAGATAGTTTCATGATGTTTGTACCCTCTAATATTATAAAAATCTGTTTAATTAGATGCTTTAGTACTGATCATATCTATTTAAAGAATGTCCCTTAATCTTTCTGCATTTAAAGATCCAGCTAATTATTGGTTCAAGATATTCTTGAATCATGCAGGGTGCTAGGCAATGACTCATTAATAAGATTATCTATCTCTTAGACAAGTCAGCCATTGAAATTTACTGACCAAAAGTAGTAACACCATGAGTAAAAATTGTGAGGGTAACATAAAAGTGAATAATTGACTGAAGAGGATGATTCATCGATTACCTTTAAAGTACTATATTAATAGTATCAAAATCATCTCATCTCTCTTGATTGTGAGGAACTTGAAAATAAAACTCTGGTAAGGGGCTCATTATAAGATATGGAAGCACGCCAACGTTCCAAATATTTTTAGCTTTTCTATGTTCAGATAGGATTAGTGATAACTACCTAAAGGAAAATCATTCTTAAAATAATGATAATGCTTTTATATTAGGAAAACAGAAAGCTTGAGAAAGATTATGATTCTGGGTATATGATGGAAAAGTTGCTACCAAAAGTTGCCTACCAAAGGAATACCTGGCTCTGATCTCTCAGTTTCCAAACTGCTTGCAGAATTCTGAGTCTTAGAAAGAATTAAGCTAAGAAAAATTACTGAACCATGATCCTCTAAATAAGATGGCTTGTCATTTTATAGTTTGTATTGGATAATCGTCTGTCATGAGAATTCTTATGGCTATTTATGGGCTCCAAGATTTCATGGAGATAATGAAATATTGGTTTCTAATCTTGCATGAGATGAAAATTTGAGCAGATGCATTTCACTAGTAAAAGGCAAGATAAGGAGATTCCAGGAAGATGCGACAGTAGAATAAGTGTAGTTTTAGAAACATCCCAATTCCCATAGTCGGAGCAACTAGATAACCAAACTGAAAACTTACAGATAGCAAAAATAGTATTCCCTCTAACCCCAATGTACAATGTTGTGACCAAAATTTACCAACAATTTCTAGAACTTCAGTGTCAGCATCTCTGAAGAAAGAAGCAGAGGAGAAAATGGAGTGACTGAAAAAATGAAGTGACCTAAGAACACAGAATCTGAGATAACCCAGGTATTCACTGAAAAGCTTGGAATGCCAATTTGAGATTAACATCTAAAGCTAACAAGGATCTCAACCACGCCAAAAGCAGGGAAGCATGAAGGATTTGTGGTGAAGTCTAAAGAAATTTTAGTAATTATCTGTGAACTTTTAACGCTGAGCAGGGCTACTTTCAAAAATAGGGCTCAACATTGAAGAGAAATTGCTGTGAGTTGAATCAAAATTTAACAGGATAGGAGCAATAGAGACCAAGGGAAGTGAAAAATAAATATAAAACTTGAGAGAGAAATGGAGTGAGGAAACTTCAGAAAGCAAACTACTATATTTTTGCACATTATATTAAAACAACAGAAATACAAATTGTGTTTAATTAGAAAGGCTATTCTGAATTATACCACCTAAAAATCTAGGAAAATTAATTACAAATACAACTGGCCAATAGAAAAGTATTGAGACAATGCCCCATACAAAATTACTATAAGAAAAAAGAGAATAAGAAGAAAAATACTATTCCCATAGACAACGAAAGAAAACCAGATAGCATACTCATAATATATATGAAAACTATTACCTAGTACTTCAAAAAAAAAACGCTAAAATATATTAGTAAAATGATATCACATGAAGAACAATATACATCTGAATTAGAAAAATCTCAAAAATGAGATGATTAGAACTTAATTAAGAATTAGGAATAAAAGGAAAATTCTTTTTAGAAATTAAGACTGGAATAAAAATATGCAATAATGAATAAGACAGCAAATAAAAATAGAAATAAAAATAAAAGGGGGGACATTTATAAGAAAAGAAGTAAAAAAAAAAAGAATTTGAGAGACAGTAACCAATATTGAAGACAGACAAAGGAAATCCCACATACAAATAATAGGCATTTCTAAGGTAAACAAAAAATAAACACTAAAAACTACAATTCAAGGAAACTTTTCTGAGTTAAAAATAAAATATCTGTCATTACAATTAGAAATAGCATATTGTGTACCTAAGAACATCAACCTAGAGCAAGACCCATTTTAGTATAAACCTTAAAGAGAAAAAATCAAATGCTTTGGGTTTATAGACAAAAAGAGTAAATGGGAAATAATATTGTATTATCATCAGACATTTGGACAACAACATTTTTTATCAGAACAAAATGGATTAACATATTTAAAAATTTAAGAAAATATTTTGTATCTAACAAAACTGACTTTCAAATATACATGGCACACCTGTTATCAGGATGCAAGAATTCAGGGAATATTGTTGCCATATTTCCTCTCTGTGGAATTAAAGAACAAATTTTGTACAATCAATATGAATGAGTGAATTGAAATCAGAGTTGTGGTGAGTATCAAATATATACTTATTTATAGAATTAATACTAAATGTAGATAAAAAAGAAAGAATATAGTATATAATGACTCTATGCTCTTAACAATCCAAATATGATACAAAACCAACAATAGAGGAATATGAAAAGAGTCAAAAAAAGTTTTCCTCTTATCCTACTCTCCTTTTTCTTTTCTTCATAGCACATATCCATTTATAACATATTATGCAATTTACATATTTATTATGTTTATTACCTATTGACTCCATTACTAGAATGTGAAATTCAGGAGCACAAAAATCTTACTCTATAACTCAGTGATATAGCCCAAATATCTAGGTCATTTAGAAGGCACTCAAAATGTAAGTATTAGATAAATTATTGAATTACATTAACCACTGAAAATGAACAGATTATCCGTTTAAGCAGCTTGGGTTATCTTAACTAACATAAAAACCACCCAGCTCATATAGTAAAGAAATCCATTTCCAAACTCATTTGAAAGCTGCTGAAAATATTTTCAGTGGATTCAATTTATGTACTTTCTTCTAAATCCAGAGAGAAATAGGCTGTGCAAATGCTCATTCAGTGACATAAGGGTATAATTAAAAAAAATTCTGGTGAGTAAAATGAACTCTTAGATTTTAAATTTGTACTTGCAAAGGTCCAAAGCAAATAGTGTAAATTATATATATATTTATATTTATATAGTATAAATAATATATATGGAACTTAAAAGAATCTTGTGTAACAGTGAGGATAAATATACTTCTCTATTCTATACTGTTTATAGAAATTATTTTTAAAATACTGCTCCCTAAAAGATTCTTTTTCAAAAGGATTGAAAAAAGTATTTGAAATTGGTATTGCTAAAAATGCTTTTTTTTGTAATCTAATTTTAAGAATATGTTGTGTTGTAAAATGTGCTCCCAGTAGAAAGATAACTTATACATTTGAATCAAGAGTAATTTACTATATAGTGTTTAAAATTGAACTTTTTTCAAGAATATAAGAGAAATTTCTTATTCCCCATTTAAAAATTTTAATAGTTTTTTTCATGTAAACACATTTAACATTTTTTAACTAAGACCTAGAAGACGTTTGTCAAAATTTTGGCCACCAAGTATCAGAACCTCTGTGCGAAATATCTTTAATTCATCCCTCCAGATAACACTCTCTACCCTTCCCCACCTGCTCTCTGTGCTGGCAGTCTTGCCATATAGACTGTATCAACAGGTTCAAATCCCTCTAGTTCTGCTTAGCTTCAGCCAATAGGGAGGCCTGGCAGGGGATCAAAATGAGATAGGGGAGTGAGGTGAGCATTTATTTCCCTTGGCTCTCTCCTTGAAAGGTTGCCTTGACCTGGCTGCCTTCAACCAAAGCCATTGTTCCTTGGCCAATGCTCCTCTCAAGGGTGCTGACTATCAAAATAGCTGAGGTGAAATTGGATGTTACTGGTTAAATTTACATTTTCTAGTAATATTTAATTTGCATTTCCAGTCCAGTTTACCATAATTTCATATCCTTTTTCCTTGTTCATTTTCCTACTGGATTATTCAATAGTAGAGTTTCCCTAAAAATTCAGAATAACAATTCTTTTTGGTTGTATGCATCACAAGTAGTGTCTTTCAGTCTCTGACTTGCCTTTTAAGCCATTTGTGAGTTCTTTGTCATAAATACAGTTTAATTTGAATGCAGAAAAGTTGCCAATATTTTTCTTAGTGTTTGTCCCTTTTTTGTGTGTGTTTTCTTAAAGGCTTTTTTTTCTATCTGTGTGTAAAAGATCATTTCCTATATTTTCTTCTCAAGTTATTAAAATTTTATTTATTTATTTATTTATTTATTTATTTATTTATTTATTTATTTATTTATTTATTTATGTTTAAATCCAGACACAGTGGTGCTTGTCTGTAGTTTCAGCTACTCAAGAGGCTGAGGCAGATTACTTGAGCCCAGGAATTTGAGTCCAGCCTGGGCAACAGAGCGAGCACCTGTCTCAAAAAAAAAAAAAGGAAGGAAAAGAAAAAAAAAAAAAACGACAAGAAAAAGAAAAGAATTTTTTTTGACATTTGGAACTTTAAACTTTTATTCATTCCATAAAGTCACCTCATTGTTTTCCTTAGACTGTTTTGAACTCATCTACTATATTGGGAACCATATTGAATTACATGAGATTTAGCATTAGAAAAAGCTCAGACTTAATTCTAACCTGCTACCTACTTGTTCTCTGTCTTTGACTGAGTTCCATGATCTCTGTAATCTTCACATTTATTCACCTATAAAACTGGGATAATTATAAATGTTCTCACTAGACTGTCATAAAAATTAAATTCTTTTCATTATGATTTACAAATTGTAAGATTATAAACATTTTAATTAACATTTTTATCAAATTTACAGAGATTTCCTATTAAAAATACTGACCAGCATCAATTTTTCATTCATTCATTGAACAAATATTTATTGATCAGATTCTACATGACAGTTTCATGCATAAAAATCTCTACTGTCTTCCTAGGAGTAAATTTTAGAGCCAAGTTATAGATCAAGAGAAGAAAAACAATGATCATCCTTCTACTTCAAAATTGCCACAAATGAAAAATTTATTTTGTGTCTACCTCAAATTAACTATCTGAATAAAAATATAAAACAATTATCCACATGTTTCAAATGTTTTCAGATTTTAACCTAGATATGTTTAATTGTCAACATGATTTTATCCAATTGTCTACCTTGCTGCCAATTACCATGTAAATCCCATGGGCATAGACACTGTACTGACACTTTGAAAACCATATGGTAAAAATCAGTCCATGCTGGTTTACAAGATGCCTGAAATATTGGAGTCCTTAGCAAGGTCAACCAGCCATTTTGGCTGCAATATCAACTGATTTAGATGGACTGAGAAGCCATTCTGAGAACTCTGTGGTGAGCATATGCTGTTATAACTGAAAACATCAGGGGTCAAGTGGTCTACTTTGGTCATTCAGCCTTAGATGAGAAACCATATACAAATCAACATGTTCACGTTGTTACCATGGTGATCATTCTGCTAAATGGAAACCCTGAAAAATGCAGATCATAGGTTGTATGTTGTTTTAAAAGCACAAGTAACATAACATATGTTTATATAATAGATTTGGTCTCACTGGAAGTTATGTCCCCAATGTGCAACCAGATGTTTTATATCACTCTTTTCATAACATAGAAAGTCTATTACATGAGCAATTCTTGTTTCTGGATATTAGCATACAAATGTTTCTCCAGAATAGTTTAAATTGATCTTATGTAGTTGTATTGACAGAAAATCCCTGAAACATATCCACCAAATCTCTGAAATACTCTTACATACACATTATTTAGCAACTTAATAAATAGTTGTTAAATGAATTAAAGAGATAAAAGCATAAGAAACTCAGCATAAGAAAAAGTAGCTCAGATCATTATACTGAATATTTGATTAACAGTAGAAATAATTACACTAATAAACATAATATGAGTTGGGACATTTTTGATATTTTATTCTTAATGTTTTCTTAAATTTTCACAGCAATTACTGTTTACAATACATCTTTACATACATATAATACATCTTTATATCTTTACATCTTTATTTGATTCCTATAAAAATTTGATGACACATTTAAAGCAAGCTATTGTTCTCTCTATTTTGTAGGTAATAGATTTTTCTCCGCATATAATTCAAGATAGGCTAGGTTATGCTATAGGAACAAACAATCCTAAAATTGCTGTGGTTTAATAAAAATGGTTTATATCTTGTTTATGTTCCATGTTTATTTTGAGTAGTCAGGGCATGTGCTCCATGTTGTCTTCACAAAGGAAAGAAGGGTGATGGAGTCGTCACTCTCTGCAGCATGGCAGGGGTCAGGGAAGGGCAAATTATAGAATTCAAAGTGAAAGGCTCACATTTTGTCAGCCAAAGCAAATCACAGAACATGTGTAGTTTCAAGCAAACTGGGAAGTATTAATACAATCCTACCGTGTGCCCAGAGGAGGAAAATCGGAAATACCACACAAACAGCACTCAGTTTGCACAACCTGTTAGAGAGATACTAGGACTAAAGCCAGAATTCTCATCACCTGCATTGTACTTACATTCTACCTGATGCTATAAGCCAAAATGTCATTCCTGCCTAAACTGTTGGAATGATAAGGTAAATATCCTTGATACGAATAATTCAGAGAAACAGGAGTGGGATTGGCACCATAATAATTCAAATATGGTGGGAACTTACGTGAGTTGCAAATTCTGGAGGGTTGAATTTGAAGTTGATCTTGAACTACTGGTAGAATTTGGAGAGGTACAGCTGGGAAAGGGTTGGTGATAAAGGTATTTTAGGTGATGCTGATAAGGAGAAAAGAGAAGAAAAGTTGTTATGCAAAGAAGTCACTGCAGACTTGCATTTAATTTATGTGAATTCAATTACAAGAAATATGGGAGTATGAGAGAGAAATATAGAAATATATACATACATATATATATATATATATAGAGAGAGAGAGAGAGAGAGAGAGAGAGAGAGAGAGAGAATTTAAACAGGTGGATGATTCCATCCCCTACTACACTGAGCCATGCATCCTGGTGGGAATGTAAGACGAGAGACTTAAATTGGTTTTTCTACCTTTGTTCTCAGTCATCTCCTGTCTCTCAAAGCACGTAGTTTGAGTATCACAGGAAATTTGGCATATATGATGTTTAGCACAAATTTTTCAAGCAATCTGATCCATAAGCCTAAGCCAAGTACTTCATAACTTGCTCAGCTGAAGCCACAACTACTTTTTTCAGTGCTAAAGAATAAACTAGCTACTTTGAACTTGTGTATTTATTTGTCAGCTGGAGAGATTATTCGTCAATCTCCAAAACAGTGTCTTTTAAATGATTTCCAAGGGTAATTTGGCTACCTGTGACGTTCAACTTACATTTTGACTTTAGATTTCAATTCCCATAGAGACTATAAATTCATAATTCCACTGTGAAGACTAGTCTTCAAAGGTGAGGGGAAAAGGAAATATTAGAATTTCTATTTTTATTTATTTTTAATTCTCTTAAATTCTGTGTATATTTTATATCTATAACATACTAACACAGTAGTACATGTATAATATTCGTAAGTAAATAAATACACATATATTAGGGGTATCTGCTCAAAATTTTCCTTTTGATATAACTATATGATCGAAAACATTTGGAAATCACCGGCATAAACAATTGTTCAAAAATATAAATGAGCACAGGTGTTAATACAGCCATGAATAGAATTACCTGAATAACAAGAAGAATGCATGTAAAAAAAATTCTGGGGAATTGGGAAATAAGTTTGTCCACGTAGGTTGGGAGCAGATATGAAGAATCTTGAAAGCTAATCTGGTCTTTATATTACCATTAGAAATAGAACAGAGCTGCACATTTGAAGAAATGATTCAGAAGGACAATGACAAGCTATGAATCTGAGAAGAATCCTCAGGTTACAACTCAGCTCAGCAGGGAAAACTGCTGTAATCAATTAGTGATGTCTACCCTGGGCACGGGAAGGGCAGTGGCAGCAGAGATGCCGTATAGATGCTCCTGGGTTTACAATGGGCTTATGTCCCCATAAACCCATCTTAAGTTGAAAATGTTGTAAGTCGAAAATGAGTCTTTTGTGGACATGATGGGATGCGAAAACACAAGACACAATACCCAAAAACTGCTGGCAATACAGTACACTTACTATTGGTTGTTTAGCCTCATGATTGCCTGGCTGACTGGAAGCTGGGGCTAGCTGCTACTGCCCAATGTCACAAGAAAGTGTCATATGGCATATTGCTATCCAGGAAAAATATTAATATTCCAAGTACAGTTTTTGCTGAATACATATGGCTTTCATACCATCATAAAGTTGAAAAATCACTAAGTGGGACCATCACAAGTCAAGGATCATCTATGTTTGCAAATCCTGTTGATGCCTCAAATCTTTCAGTTAAATAAATGTTTGTAGTTGTGGCTTGCAGAAATGAGCAACAGTTCTATCTGAATAATAATAAGTGCAAGAAGCTAATAAACTTCCAATCTGAAGCTGAATTTCTGTTACACGGACTGGAAAGATTTGAATATCTACACCAATACTTTGATCTATGTAGGAAAAACATATGTAATTTAGGGCAATGTTTTTTGTTTAATATGAATTATACCAGTTGACTATGGTTACAGTCTAAGTTAATCAGACAATGTCCCAGAACTGCCTCTGGCTCAGGCACTAAGATCTACTCCATTTACACACATACTGCACAACGTGGAGAAAAGTCAGACTGGTGGTTTGGAGAGAAAGGTCAGGTAGAACATGTCCATGGGTGTGACTCCCTACTCCTCGCCTTCTGCTGTGTTCTGTGAGGCACAGAGTTTGCACACAGTTGCAATGATCCTTGTTTCAAGAACTCTGGTCCTCGAAGCCTGATGTAATAGTAAGATATTTCTGCTTCACACGTCCAGCAGTGCCACTAGCCTACACAAGACAAAGACGTATCAGTGCTATTTAAAAATGAAAAATAAAACTTGTATCCTGTAGAGTCATTTCTAACAATGCTCTCAAAGATCTCATCAGTGGAGAGGCAGTCTATGAGAGAAAAAAGAAATGAGGCAGACCTACTTCTTAGTCCTAATTCTTTCACCTCCCGATATATAATCTTACATGATTACATAATCTCTTTGAGTGTCAGTCTTATCTACTACAAAAATGAGAATATGTGTCAGAATTGAAATAAATTGTGCAAATCACCAAGCTGGTGTCTAGTGTATAATAAGCAAAAATCAAAAGTAGCTATGATATCATTAAATTATAAAGTAATCTAATGTCTTCTGTCAACCTAAATAACAAATAGAGAAAGACTCTCTAAAAGAAAGTGATGTTTATTCGGGAATAGGGCATTGCAATGGGAATGTGTCTGCCATAGTAAACTATGGGTGTAGCCACGGAGGCAAAGGAAGACACAGGTTTTTAAAGGAAAACTGCGGAGGATTACATAATTGTCTTGAGATAGTTACAATGGCTACTAGCATCAGTAACAAGAGTGGTGCCAGTCCGAGGTTGGATAGGGAGCTGCTGGACAGACGTCCTCACAGAAGTATTTTGTGTGTGTGTGTGTGTATGTGTGTGTGTGTAGGTGTGTGTGTGAGGTTGTGATGGCTTTTGTGCAAGGTTGTGGTTTTTGCAGAATCTTTTGTGATGGTTCTTGTTATCAGGCATTTATTCCTTCGTGGAATGCTCCCTTTATGGCCTTCTCTGGCTCTATTTGTCAGGGTTTTGTTTTTGTTTTTAACACAAGTGACTCCGTTTTGATTCTGACGCCTTTCACACTTCCTGGCAGAGTTGTCTTCAATTCTCACTCTCAAGACAAGCACCAGCACCAGCGGTGCCCTGGGCTGTGTTTACATAGAAACAAGGAGGTTAGTGTTGGTAACAAATGCTTCTAAGTGCAGCTCGCTGCTCTGGGATCTCACTCTGATTCCTGTCGTGTTGAACCATGGTAGGAAGTATTTTCCCTTAATGAGAGACTAGGGCATCCACGTAATTTGTTATTCCAACAGGTCTGCTTTTGAGAGTGAAAGAAGGTGCAAAAATAATTAAAATTATGTGATATTTGAAATATTTGACAAATCAATTGGTCTTGGTATTGGTAAACTTATAAAATAGTCCTATTCAAAAATAAAATTTTTCCAGAAGATCATCATCAAAGCCCCAAAAAACCCCTCTTTATTATATTGATTACTTGACACAAAAAATTAACATAAAGCAGAAAATTTATTCTTGGTACGTATTCTTTAATCAATTTCTTAGCTATATCTAATTCCTTTTCATTGGTGCTTTTCTGAAGAATATATTTTTTCAACTTGGTCTTATCTTAAATTCTTTATAAGTTACCCTCAATCTTCTTCAAAATCATATTTTATGGTTGATAAATGTAAAATTGTTTAGATGGTCAATGCACTTTTCTCATTATACCATAACATTTTTAATTCAGAAAATATTTGTTCTTCGGGTTGTAGTGCCTTGTAAGCTTAGAACGCATTTCCTAAATGAGGAATTTATCACTTTCATTTTCTTAATTATTGAAATATGTATATATTTTCACCCCAATATTCTTATAGCTACAGTACTTTCTGACTCTTTTTAGGGTAATTTTAAAAGAAAAGGCTCATAAAGGCTTTATTTATAACTCTTGAAGATGTATTCCAATTTATATGTTGAAAATAATAGGCCTTCTTAATTACTTTACATTCCAATTTAAAATAAAAATTTACCCATAAATGTATCTATTTTCACAGAGCTCCTCCATTAAAGAAAACTTCTTACAAAATGAGATGTCAAAAGTGAAGTTAAATCATACACATCATTTCTCATTAAGAGCAAGTTCAGTTTCTCTCTTTTTTGGGCTAAATATCAATATTTTCCCCATTGCAAGCTTTTCATTAGCTTAGTGATTTTGCTACGGCACTATGGCATTGAGTAAATGTCAGCATACATTTTATACATATTCATTATCACCTTTCTTGAGAGACAAAGACAAAGCTCAGTTTTTATTTTTTTATTAAATATATGCTTTCTTTTTATTTGACTCATTGTTTCCAAAAGAGTATATCATAAATAAATGGCCATAGCCAAAAAATAAATAGGTATAGATTTCACAGTGTATAATAAGTGACAAAGTGCTGCTATAAGAAGATCAAGCTACTCTCTATATACTCTATGGTAGGACTGTTCAGCCTCTTTTCATAGAAGTTTCATGTGCAATTATGTGTCACATAATTTCCATCAATGATGGACTGCATGTACTATGGTGATCCCATAGATTACAATACCATATTTTTACTGCACCTGTTTTTATGTTTAGCTATGTTTAGACACAGAAATACTTACCATTGGGTTATAATTGCCTATGGTATTCAGTACACAAATACTATTGTGTTGCAATTGTCTACAGTATTAAGTAGAGTAACATGCTGTATAGGTTTGTAGGCCAGAAACAATAGGCAAAACCATATAGCCTAGGTGTGTAGTAGGCTATACCATCTAATTTGTGTAAGTACATATGTGTTCATACAACGATGAAGTTGCCTAACACCACATTTCTTAGAATGTGTTTCCGTCATTAAGCGATGCCTGACTGTATATATAACTTACAGCCTTCTCTGTTTCTGATTGGCCTTGCCAACTGGTAGCCTGACCCCTTTACACCTCTTCCTAACCTTGGCACATGCCATGGGCACAACTGCCTGGCAAGGGCATCTGTATCCCTTACTTCTCTCACCACCACTTAGGGCTGGAAGGAATTAGCTATCCTGGCTGTTAGTAAGTATCTGAGAGCACTTTCTGTAATTGGCAAAAGGCCCACATTGCATCTGGAGTGGGGAGAGAAAAGAGTTGGTATTGAGTCCAGAGTACTGAGTGGAAACTTCTGGACACTCACAAAGTGTATTTTTAAATGTAAATGTGGCTACATTCATACTTTTGGTTCAGTTTAAAACTGTTGAATACATTTAATAAGAGTAAAAATAATGTTTTCATTATGTTTCTAAAAAAAAAACTTCAACACTTGATTATTTCCTAATGATCACTTAAGATGCTGATTCCTGCCTCATCAATTTTTATTAAAAGCACTTTTCTGCCATGTGTAACTAATAATAGTTTAATAAGAATTCTGTACTCTAGTCATTGACTAATCTTTAACAGTATAATTTCTAACATCATTTGAATTCTCCTTTCTTTTGTCAAGTAAACAGTTATTTTTTTATCACCATGTTTTTGACCTAATCTCTCAATTTAGAAACATTTTGCCAATGAGCTTTTCTTATTCATAGTGACTCTAAATCTATTTCAAATGTATTAGCATTGCCCATTAGTCTCCCCTAAACACTCACCTCCTCTATTTCCTTGCTCGCTTTTCAGCTGTTGGATTTCCACCTTTCCCAGTATGCTCAGATTTCTCTCTATTCCACTTAAATGTAAAAGACAAAAACAAGAATTAAGAAACAAATCATTCCTGAGACTATATCCCAGTGATCTCTTACTAGTTTTATTTTTTTAATTTTTCTTTTTGAATTATTATGGGTACGTAATACTTGTATATCTTCACAGGGTACTTGCGATGTTTTGATACAAGCATACAATGTAAATTAATCAAATCAGGGTAACTGGGGTGTTTATCATCTCAAGCATTTATCATTTCTTTGTGTTAGGAACATTCCAATTCCACTCTTTTAGTTATTTCAAAATATACCCTAACTTACTGTTGATTATAGTCATTTTGTTGTGCTATCAAATATAGTTCATTCTAATTATATGTATAACTATATTTTTGCACCTATTAACCATCCCCACTTTATCCCTTACTCCCCATTGCTGTTTAAAAAATGCTCTAAGCCTATTTCTCTGCTTCCAATTTATTTAAATATGGAAGTTTTTATTTATTCTTATCTTACCCCTCTAATGCCAGCTAAATTTGATTTAGCATTTACCTTTATTTTCATGGAACTTGATCCTACAAATAATTTGAGGTCAGATACATTCAGTTGTAATCTTATATTCCAAGTTAATAATCCTATCTAACTTTGTATTTTAAAAATTAATGTCAAAGATGCCATATAACCTTAATCAGTATATTCCTCTGGCCCTAGGCAAAGCGACTGTGAGACATGTATTTTTGTTCTAAAATACACACGTAAACTTTGATCACTATGGCTTAAGCCTCCTGAATGATAGATCAGATCATTAAATGCAGAGAATGTAATCAAAGTCTCAAAATGAAGATTCTTTTGGTTCTTACTTTTCACAAGGAAAAAAGGAAACTAAATTGTTACAACGTGACTTGCATATAGATGCTCCACGCATAGGTTTCCCAAGACACACGGCTGTTGCCAAACACATTTCCCTCCTTTCCAGTTAAACATATTTCAGTATTGTATTGGGAAAGATTGTAAAGCTTTAAAAAATAAAACCAGACCAGTTTTTTTTTAAGTAAATAAATTTGAATTAGGATTTTTGCAGAATTTTTATGGAACAAATGGAAAAAGTAATAAAGTTAAATCATAATTTAAATTTCTCCAAAGACCTTCAAAACTTTAAACATAAGTGATTTTAATCTTAGGCATGGTATAGTAAGAGTCAGTGTGAGAAGAACAGTACAATACCAGGGAAAAATGCCTTACAGGTAAGACGATGTGTGTGTGTTTCCGAGTTTTTGTTTTGTTTGTTTTAAAAAATATATTAGGGAATGGTGGTACAAAACTTGCAAACAGGTCTGGTCAACACCGTAGGAAGTGAGGAAATGGTGATTAATGTATTGGCAGCATTGTATAATGCAGGAGGACAGCGGGATTATGTGTCAGGAGAAATGAAATTTAGGCAACTTGACTCCACCTCTCTGAGTCTTGTTTTTCTCAATTAGTAAAATAATAGTATCTGTAGAGTGATCCACAACTGCAAAGAATTATGATTTATGTAGTATGGCAAGCTCATTAAAATTTTAAAGCAGAAACAAATTAAAGAAAAGAAAAAACTAGGATCAATGTTAAATCAGATGAGATGCCAATACATCAGGCATAAACAAGCACGGTTCCAGGCAAACCAGGTAGGGGGCCTTATTAGTAACTAAATGTTTGCAAAGCATCCTATTTAGGGAGGTGTTTTTTGTTTGGGTTTTTTTTTTTCTTTCTTCTTCTTCCCTGTGATTTGTGGTCTTTTATGTTGGTCTTTTTTTTTTTTTTTTTTTTTGATAATTTCCTTTCCAAGTCACCAGTAAGTTGATACATCAGGAATGTGTCTTATTGGACAAATTTAAAGGATGGTAAGTCTGGGCTACCTCTGCTCTAATATTTAGGGAAAAATGAACCTTTCCTCTAGGAGAATCACAGTTAGACATTGAGATTCAAGATGAGGGTAAGGACCAAGGGTAGAGAAGGAGGAGAGGACTTTAGACCTGCTTGTGGGCTTAGGCTTTGAGAGAAAAGGAAAATGAAGTCAGCAGATCATGGGCTTCTATTTGCGAGTTGGAGCCAAAGCTACCTACATTTAGGAGTTTCAAGCAGGAGTCTGAGGACAAAGCCCTGTATGAATGATAAGTGTGTCATCACCTGGAAGCTCCTTCCTGAACACCTTTCTCCTGAGCCTGCAACAGTGGGAGTTTCAGAGCAACCATTCCTACCACTGTTTTTACCCACAAAAACCTATTTTATTTCACATGGCTGAAAAATGACACAAATATTATTAACTCAGATCTAGGGCCCTGAATCAGAGTGTCATAAGATAAACATGGAAATAATCAAATGAAGAATCTTTTCTCAGTCCCCAGGCAAATGCTGGCCCTATGATGCATTTTAATAAGGAATCTGCTTCATATATCCTCCTGCCTTTCTCTCACGTGTTTTTTCTACCTCACACAGCCTAGGTCCTCAGACAGCCTCTGTCATCACAATGCCCTAAGATATTGTGACAATGTGATAACCCTATTTTATTTCTCAAAGGTGCACAAGTTCCTAATTTCCTACCTTTCACCTCCATTCCAACTCCCCACGTTTTCCACACAGCTGGACTCAGCCAGCAGTGTGAAGGAAAGTAGCTGATGAAACCAATTCACAGAAAGACTTAAATGACTGATCTTTCACACACCCCCAAATAGTTGCATTTGTAGAAGAGGAAGCTTGTTAATGCAAATAAATCTATCATCAGTGAAATTTTTAGGCAACTTATCAAAGAGAAGAGGGAAAAAAAAATCAGACTTTGACAAGAAAGGAAATTTAGGGAAGAACAGGAAAAACCAAACTCAATTTTGTCTGGCCACCAGACTCCCAAAGATGATATTACTCTGATCTCACAAAATTCCTCAACGTACCAAGGTTGATAACAATGGTTCTTATGCTGCAACCCAGATGACAGTGAAAGAGTGAAAATGTGTGTGGGTGTGTGTGTGAGTATGAGTAAAGAAAGCAGGTTTGATGACGGGGACAACAGAAATGGGTTACATTTAGATTAAGGCTTGCTCACCATTGATGACTGATGGTGGCTAAAAATAAAAATAATAGTAGCATTTATGTGAAAAGTCTTAAATGTGAAATAGATATTGTCTTCTGATTGACTAATTACAGCATCTGTCAGTAAGAGATTGACAGAGCAGGACAACATTAAGACAACTATATTTGCTAACCTTTGCTGAGCATCAAACCACTCTAAAACATCATGACTTACAGCAATAATCATTTATTAATATCTTCTTGTGATTCTGTGGATCAGCACATTGGGATGGGCTCAGCTGAAAGTTCTTATGTTGGTTTTGCCTGGGCTAACCCCCAGGGCAGCAACTGAATGAGGGCTGGATGGCCTCAGATGGCCTCACTCAATATATCTTGCAGTATGTCGGCTTTGGTTCAGACACCTCAGTTTTTCTCCACAAGACCTATCAGGCTAGCTGGGACTTGTTTCACATGACAGGAGCATTCCAAGAGGGCAAAAATGAAAGCTTCAAGGTTTTTTTGTGGCCAAGGCTCAGAATATATAATGTTACTTGCTCACTTCTATCACAAAATTGTTTAATGTAGTTGCCACCTTGACATCCATTTTTAGCCTGACATTAGTTACTTGAAACCCAGTTATACCCTGTCACCTTTGGCCTATTTAGAACCTCCCCCTCCCAGATTGTGATATGGCTCACTTGTTCTTCATCCCTCTGACCTAAAACTCAATGCATGCCACAGCTGCAGACCACAGTAAAATCTAATGGTCAACGCTGGTCATGTAAATAAGTTCCCCCCTTGGTACATGTTCTCTTTAAATTCACCAATCTACTACCTCCCTCAGGAAAGCCTAAGGAATAATGTCCATGGATCTTAATAAAGATATTGTCCCACAGGTTCTCTCTTCCCCACCGCCACCTCTGGTTGAACTCCCTGCTGCCTACAGACTTCCTATCAGCTTCCCATCAGCATCCCTAACCTCTCTCGGACCTGTTAAGTAATAAATGTCTTCTGTTTTATGCATTTTGGTTTTACATCCTCATTGTGTCTTACTTGACCCAGGTGTCCAAACCTAACTTTCCTCCTTCAGGGCTCTCCTAGAGAGTGGCTGTCATGGCTTATGGCCACTCTCAAGAGAGAGACCTAAGAGCAAATTAGAAAGAAATTATAACTTTTATCACATTCTATTTGCCAAAACAAGTAACAAAGCAAGCCAGAATCAAGGGATAGAGAAATAGCTCCACCTCTTGATGAAAGGTGCTGCAAAAAGCTACTTTTTAATCTACCATAAAGATTTAGGGGTAGTCCAAAAGATTTTGAATAATTTTTATTTATTCCCCCCCACAGTCCAATAAAATTCTATCTTTAGTGTAAAACTGTCACAAAGGGAAATGTTGCATGTTCCAATTATAAAGTAGGGTTATGAGAACTGAGATGTTAGGTTGTTGATTATTCTATGTCAGGAAAAGTGAACATAGCTAGAATTTGTAGCTTTTAGAACATTCCAAGAACGACATGTGATCTGTTTTTTCCAATAAGTGGTCTCTAGTGGCACCCTTTGGAAGAACTGTAGTTACTAGAAAATTCATTGTATGTCTTTTAAAATTTTTATTTTAAATTGTTTAAGCACTTATGCTAAGATACTTGCTTCACACATTTCCCAAATATTGACTTCTTTAGATAATGTTTAGCTTGTATCCCTTGGGACATAAATTTATCTTTTTTACTACCCTTAATAAGGCCTTGAAAGCTATTTTGTTTCTAGTTGAACATCTGGATTTCAATTTTTTAGGCTAAAAGGAAAAATATTTGGAGAACTATTTTATTAGTGTTTATAATGGGAACATTTATAAGAAGCATTGATTTCTTGCGGGAAGCTTCTGTTTCTGGTCATAAAGGAATGTCAAAGCTACACTTATATTCTGAGAAATTGATCTAGGTTCCTGAGATGAAGCTCTGCAAGGTCACATAACCTGGCTGTGTCTGTAAAATAAGATGATTGGAAACTGGGTCTAAACCTTTGTGGCACTAGAGTCAAATCAGCAGTTTTGCAAAACAGCAAATAGCTATTTAAAACCTCATCCTCTAAGCAATGGAGGTGGTGAATATATGGGGAATAGATCATGTGATACAAAAATAGAAGAAAGGAAAAGCCCCTGGATACAAAAATGGGACTCTCTGGCCTTGACTTCATCTTCATCTCCATCTATTTTTGTTCTTCCTAAAATTCAGTCTTTGGGATAAAAGCTCTGATTAGAGGTTTGACAACTCCTTTTCCCCATAAAGCAAAATTTATGACTATAATTTAGTCCTCAAGGAATCTTTCATTCTTTAGCTCCTGATTCTATCCCAAATATGCTTGTTCCCCCTGGACTCTCCATTTCCTGTCCTGTTTCTCATGTCCAATAATGACCTTGATATTACCAAATCTAAGGAGCAGTTGATAACACCTGTCACTCTCTCTTTTCCCAAATTTCTTCTCTTAGTTTCTGTGATGCACCCTTTCTAGGAATTTTTTTCTCAGACTCCTTTGCTAACTCAGACATGTGGTTGAACTCTGAATGCTGACATTTCCCAAGCTCGCTCTTGAAATTCCCGTTTTCCCTGTCTACACCTTCTCCCTACACAGTCTTATTCATTCCCATTATGTTAAATGTCAGTTATGGCCTGACTTTTAAATGTTTACCTCTGGCCTTGGCATAATACTGTAATTATTTTGGAATACCCAACTGTCTACTTACGATTTTCACTTGGATGTCTAACTCAAACTTAACTTAACATCTCAAACTTAACATGCTCGGAACAGAACTATGAACTTTGACTCCAACCTGCTCTTCTCTCTGCTTTTCCCAATTCAAAACAGCATCACCATCCTCCCAGTTTACTCAAACAAAAAATATAGGTACCATTTTTTTAAATTTTTCCCCACCTTAACTTAATCCAATGGCAAACCCTCCTTAATCTCCAATATATATTCAGAATCCATCCACTCTTTCTTTCTCAACCACTTCTTCCCTTGTCCAGCCTACTCTCATCCCTCGCCTACACTGCACATTAGCCTTTTCGCCTTACTCCATGATTGGATATTTTGTTGTTTGTTTTTTTACTTATTACTTTAGCATACACAAAACAAAGGAAAATATTATAATGAATCCCCATGAAAACTTCATCTACTTTCAGCAATTATTAACATTCTGCCAGCCTTGTTTCATCTATTATCCTTTATTTTCTCTCTCCTAATCAATGAAGTATTTTAAAAGAAAGTGCATACATAATCTAATTTCACTGTATTTCAATACGTATCAATAGTAGTGACTTGTTTTTAATATAACTATAATAGCACTATACATCTAACAAAAATAACAATTATTCTCTTACATTATCCAATATTCAACCCACTTTTAAATTTCTCAGACTGTGTCAAAAATGTCTTTTTATATTAATACATTCTAATTGTATACCTTAGAGAATTTCTTCACTATTGACAATATAAGACATGCACAAGAATATCTGCAGCAACTTGTTTGCAATTTTTTAAAAAAAGGATAAAACGTATGGATGCCCACTGAAAAGAAAATAGATGACAGAATAAATGTATAGAAGAAAGAAATAAATGAATTACAGCTAGTCACAATGACATGGATAAATCTTAGAACCACAACATTGAGGGAAAGAGACAAGTCTCAGAAGATTAAAAAAGCATGTTTTTATAAAGTTCAAACAGGCAAAACCAAACAATATATTGCTTAGGGAAATAAGTATACATAGTAAAATCATCTTTAAGCTAGAGAATTCAGGATTTCGGTTAATTCTGAGTGATTACCAGAGGTAGATAGGACACAGGTAGATTCAATTACATTGGTACTGTTCTCTAAGTATGGTGGTGGATTCATAGATTTTCATTTTATTATATTACTCCAATATATATATATGTTAAGTTCTGTCACCTGCGGTGGTTGACTGGGTTGATTAGAACCAAATCTTTAGTTGTGAAAAACTACAGATTGTGTCCAAAATGTATAAAACATCTGATTTAAGTTATTGGAGAGCTGTCAAGGAAGTAGGAATTTTCAGGCCATGATCTGTAAAAACAGGGAAACCAAGAGAAGTATTTAGGCACTCAGAATATCACCTACCTTCTGGGTGATTACTGATTCTGAAAACAAAAATAGTGAATAAAAACCTGAAAAGCTGAACAGAGTCTTCATTGGTCTAAATGGAGCTAGGGAGAAAAAGTTCAGGAACCATGAAGAGAAAAACCCCTGCTTAACAGCTCATATTTCAAAATAAGATTCTGATGGGCTCCACCCTATACACTAGTCTCCCCTTAGTTGAGGTTTTGCTTTCCACAATTTCAGTTACCCACAGTTAACCATGGTCTGAAAATATTAAACAGAAAATTCCAGAAATAAACAACATTCATAACCAAATCATTTATAAGTTTTAAATTGTGTGTCATTCTGAGTACAGTTATAATTTTTCTATATGTTATTATGTTATCATTGTTAATCTTACTGTGCCTAATTTATAAATTAAACTTTGTCAAGTAAGTTTGTGCAGGAGAAAACATAGTATGTATGTATATATATATATATATATATATATATATATATATATATATATACAGGGCTCAGTACTATCTGTGGCTTCAGGCATCCACTGGTCTTGAAATATACCCTGTGGAAAAGGGGATGGCTGCTGTAATTTATAATGAACAGTAAATAGAGAAGCTCTTATAAGGACTGAAACTCATCTTTAAGTGATCTCAATCCCAGATTTGATTCAGCTGACTTTCCTCTAGTCTCGCTGCCAACAAGAAGCAACATAAATTATTCCTTTTATTTTACTCTTTGTTTATTTCAAAATATAAAGGTGGTACAAATGTTTTATCTCTAGCTTAAAGATGATTTTACTATGTATATTTATTTCCCTAAGTATGGATACCTTTGTAACGCCTGAGTTAGGGCTTTTGGTGTGCAAGTTACCAGAAGAGTGTCATTGTGCCTAATAGCTAAGTTTTTATCCCTCAACCCCACCCACCACCTCCCTTCTTGGTTTGCAATGTCCTTTACATCTCTTTGTGCCTATGTGTGGGCATAATTTAGTTCCCAATTATTAGTGAGTACATGTGGTATTTGTTTTTCCATTCTTTAGATACTTCAAGAAATCATTTTATAAATTGTTTCTTGAGGAAGATAGATAATATCACATATAACTTCAAATTATCTCTATGATTTTTGACATGCATTGTTCAGCACTTAATCAAAAATAGTGAGATTTATATACACACCAAATTCACCAGGAGCCAAAGGACAAAAAAATATTAGAACTAGACACCAAAGAAGTATAGATATTAAAATTATAATGCATATACTTAATAAAAACACAAAACTATACTTACTGTGCTCAAGCAGGTAAATTATAAGTGAAGAATTTCAAGAGAAAACTGAAAATTAAAATAAATAAATAGTATATAATAAGGAAAATTGAAAAACTGAAATTAAAAATTTATAGAATGGGTTTAATATTATATTGGGCTCAGAAAAGAAAGAATTAATAAATTGGAAGATAGACCTGAAAAAATTATCTAGACTGAGGCATAGAGAGACAAAAGTTTAGAAAATACAGAAGTGAGTCTAAGGGATATATGATACGCAGAGGAAAGTTGCCACAATGAATTAATCAGAGCTCCAGAAAGGTAATAGAGAAAGAGCAAGGCAGAATAGATGTTTGAAGAGATCTTGACTAATAACTTCAAACTGACAAAGGATATCAATTAACAGGTTCAGTAAGTGCTATGAACTCCAAGTAGGTCTTCAAGTAGAAAAATAATTTAAAAAATGCATACCTAGGTGCATTATAGGAAAAGTGCTAAAAATTAAAGACATACAAAATCACTTAAAAGTAGCCAGGAAACAAAAGAACACATTACCTGCAAAGGAACAACAATAAAATGAGCAGTCATCTGGACTAGTGGTCCCCAACTTTTTTGGCACCAGGGACAGGTTTCATGGAAGACAATTTTCCACTGCCTGGGTCGGGGGGTGGGGTGGGGAGATGGGGGAGGAAGGGGTTTGGAGGAGAAGTGGAGCTCAAGCGGTGACGCGAGCTATGGGGAGTGGCTGTAAATACAGATGAAACTTCACTCTGCTGGCCCACTGCTCATCTCCTGCTGTGCTGCCCAGTTCCTAATAGGCAGTGGACTGGTACCAATCCATGGCCCAGGGGTTGGGGACCACAGATCTGGACGTAGATATTGGAATCCAGATGACAATGGAATATCTTCAAAATAGAGAGCGATAATATCTGCCAATCTAGAATTCTATATCAGCAAATATATCCTTTAAAAATGAAAGATATATAAAAAAATTTTCAGATAAGCAGAAACTCAGAGTTTGTATATTCAATACCATACTAAAACATATTAAGTGTATTCTTCAAACAAAACACAAATTATCCACAATTTCAGCCAAGTTATACAAGAAGGAACAATGAACAAAGAAATGGGTAAATACGTAGTGAAGACAAAATGAATATTGACTAATAATACAATAATAATACAATATTTTGTGGGGATTAACATATAGAATTAAATTATATACAATAATAGCATATAAGCTGGTCAGTAGGTAGGTAAAAGGAGTTAAATAGTTTTATGATCCTTGCATTTTCTGGAAGATGATAAAATTACTAATTTTATAAAGCTTTAATAAATCAAGGAAATGTGTTATAATCTCCATGGTAACCACTAAAAGAATAGTAAAAGAGTGTATAATTAGCTAAGCAAAGGGGCATAATAGAAAAAAATCAAAAATAAAACAATAAGGAAAAGAAAAAACATAAAGTAGGAGAAACAAATTTAAAAAATAATATTAAGATGATGTTTAAGCCCAAGCACAGCAAATGCAGAATAAATACTCCACTTAAAAAATAATGATATCATTCTACTTTCTGTCTCCATGAGATCAACTGTTGTCAATTTGGGCAAAAGAAAACAAACATATGCTTCTTACATGAGACATATTTTAAATATAAGAATACACTAAGATTCAACATAAAATAAAAATGCGCAAAAACTAAACAAATAAAAGCTGCTGTAGCTATACTGATATGAAAAACATTAGGTAGTATTAGAGATGAAAACATCTGATAATGAAAGGTCAAATACTAGGAAAGTATACTAATTTAAAATGTTTTGCACCTAATGACTCGGCCTCAATATCTATGAAACAAAAATTGACAAAAAGAAAATATAAACAAATGAATAATCACTACATAATTTTTTAAAAACACTATTCTCAGTAACTGGTAACACAAGTAGAAAAAAAAAGCAATAATTATAGAAGTTTACCAAGTTATTAATAAATTAATCTAATTAACATATAAACTTTATATTACACAAAGAATATGTTTATATTATACTTTATATTACACATAGAATCAAGTTTATGGAGTATTACCAAGGTTGACAATATGTTGGATCATAAAGCAAATCTCAATAAATTTCAAAGGATTCAAATGGTACACATCCACACGGATTGAAATTACACAGATTTTGGTCAGGTATTCTTTAAACACAGTAAAATTAAGGTAAAAATAGATAAGAAAAGGTAGTTGAAAAATCCCAAAATGTTTTAAATTATGCAATATACCTTTAAATAACCCTTTGATCAAATAAGAAATTTTGAGTTCAAAAATGTTTGAACTGATAATACAAATACTAAATATCAAAATGTGTGAAATAAAATTGAGGCCACATACAGAGGAACAGTTTTAGCCTTAGATGCATACATTAGACATCAAGAAAGGCTAAAAATCAGCCATCTGGGGAGTCATTTCAAGAATTTAGAAAAAGAGCAGCAAATTAAAGAAAGAGTAAAAGCAAGTGAAAAATAAAGATTGAGAGTAGGAATTCAAGATATAATATGGGAAAAATTAATAAAGCTGACAGTTGTATCTTTAAAAGGCTGACCAAGAGCAAAAGAGAAAAGACATAAATAGCCAGAACAACATCACAACGGCTCGTAAAAACCACAAAGATAGTTGGAACACTCAGGCAACTTATAGTAATTTGAAACATTAGATAGTAATTAGATAGTAATTAGATAAAATGGAGACATGAGGAAACAATACTTGAGTAGTCATATATCTATTAAAATAATTGGATCTCTTAGGAAAGAAAACCTTCTCACAAAGAAAACCTCCAGCCCAGATGACTTTACTGATGGATTCTACCAAATATTTGCAGAAGAACTAGCACAATCTTGCCCAAACTCTTCCAGAAAATAGAAAGTAGATAGTACTTCCCAACTCGTTTTATGACACCATGACAACAGTACCCCCAGAGAACTAGAGGTTTTTTGTGTGTGACTAAAATTATTTAAAAATATATATGCTTGTATGCATAGAGAGTATTTCTGGAAGGAGACACCAGATACTGGCTAACAGAAGTTGCATTCAAAGATGAGAGTGGAGATACTGATGTGGAAATAAAATTTATTCTTCATTATATACTTTTTGTACGATTTGAATACAAATGCATAGATGCATAGATTGTGTTTATTATTGAATATTTAATTTTTAAAACCAAAAATGTAAAATAATGAATACAAAAGGGCTCCTTTTGTATTTTTATCTGATTTCAAGCATGTGAAATATTGATAGACTGATTTATGATTGTGGACCACGGTGGGGATTCCTGGACACAAAAAATAGAGTAGGTCTTAGTTAATTGGTTGATGACCTCACTAACATCTGGAAGCTGCAAAAGGCCAGTGGAACCTTCTAATTTGTTGTTCACCAATTTCAAGGTCAGACTAGAGACTTGAGACATATTGGTTCTCTGATACTTCTTGGTGGCTGCTTCCATGGCAAAGCCCCTAAAGCACACAACTGAGCTTTAGATGACAATAAATTCTGGCTGTTCCTTGAACAGACTGTTGAAGCTTTTCCTGTTAACACATCGTCACATTTATCAGGGAGATAAGAAACCAGCCTCATCATAGAATGATACAGGAAAAGCTTCAGCGTTCATATGGGACAAAAATAGAAATTAAGACCAATGGATTGTTTTTTATAAGTGCTATTCTTAACGCAATGGTTTTCTGGTTCCAAAATGATTTCTCAGAGTGAATAACTCACAGAGCTGGTCTAATCACTCCTCCTACTCCCATTCCTAATGCTGCTTTTGGCAACTGACCAATTGTTCAGCATTTAGCTGTTCTGACAGCTGATAAGAAAGCAATAAAAAAATGGTTTGTTGAGTGATAACTTGAGCTGCCAGATTTAGATTTTGAAATACAGAAATAGGAGAGGTAACAGCTTGGAAATAGGGAATGTGGAAGGTGGAAAGACTGTACAGGGCATCCAAATGACAGACAGTGTACCAACTTTGAGAAGGAGACAGATTGGCCCCGTAGCCACCCCACCAAAGGCAAGAACTGAGAATGTGGCCAGAACTCAGGAGAGAGGAGGTGGGGGAGAGAAGACTTTTAGAAGCCCAAATGGCTACATAAAAATTTCACTTATTAAAACATTTTCTGTGCTCCTAGGAGAGCTTCTGGTATATTATCTCATATTGGATGTACGATTCTAACAATCACTGTTACTCTGTGTAAAAACATATAACGAACTTGAATACAGTAGATGGACTTCCTTCAGCATGTATCCTGTGAAAAGAATCAGTTACTGACTGAAAATAAGAGTTGTTTTATTGATAAATAAAATTTATTTTATTATTATTTATGAGTAAATGTCAGTCAACATTATTATTAATAGTGCGTAATAATTATTTATTATTAATAAATAAATATGATTGATGTATTAATTGATAGAATAAAATCTGCCAGAACTATTGATTGTGAGTTCATTAAAAAATACATTTTATCTACACTGTAGTCTATTTAGAAAGACAAAAGCATGTGGAATTCATTTTAGAAATGTTTCCACTTCCAGAATAATTAAAATGTGAAAGTTTTGTCATTACAGACTGACTCTTTTAAAAAAAAAGTGAAAGATAGCTACATTTATTGAACATCTACTTTGTGCCAAGAGTATCACACATTAATTCTAAAAGTCAATAATCTTGCAAAGGATTTATCATCATCGCCTGAAACCTAAACACACTGTGACTCAGAGAAGCTCAATTTTATGGCCTATAAATGATCAAGCTAGAATTCAACATTGAGATTATTTGACTCCCTAGCCAGGTTATGTGATCTCTCACCGAATATTCCTAAGAATTTCTGATGGCTGAAATCTTACTTTTTTAACAAGTGACACCTCCCCGCCCCCAAAATAAGAATCTAGGTTGTGGGAAAAATAATTGCTTTTTCTTTAAGTATGTACAAGAAGTCGTACAATAGTGGTAAGAGCGGGCCTATCTGCGCCAGCCCACCTGCGTGCTGGCTGGCTGTTCTGCTATATGTCAGCATGTGACCTGGCACACGTAACCATTTCAAATCCAAGTGTCTCCATCAGTACAATTTGTGTAGTAATAATATCTACCTTTTATAGATTAGAAGAGATTTTCCATGTGACCTTCTAACTGGCACCATAAGATCCAAAAAAAAAGTTGGCTCATGTTATGTAACATTGAACACACACATCTGAGCACGTACTCTCTTCAGAGCAAAGTTCTTAATCAAACAAAGATGATTAAGGCTTTCAGCCCCCAAGGAGTTGATAATCTAGTATAGAAGAAATGCGAATACATATAATAAATGATTTGGAGGGGAATAATAAAAAAGTGTGAATATACATGAAAGGAAGACTCAAAACATTTAGTTTTCATGTTTACCGAAAAAGGCTTTAAAGCCTTTCCATCTTGAAAAATGACATGTGGTAACTAAATAAAGCCGCCCTTTCAGGGCATATGTGCTGTTGCCTGCTTCAAGTGCATTTTCTTGGAGTGGTTCACATATGGATGAAGTCACTGCTTCTATTAAAATCCCTCGAAATCCTTTTCCTATTATCAGGTAGCATTCAAACACATTTTTGCTATTTATTTTGCTACTTATTTGGAAAGAGCAGAATGTCAGGATATTATTCGTTGCAAATCCTTTATTTCCCAACACAGTTCTTGAGAATCTAGTAGCAAATGCAGGATCTATAACAGATTTCCCAATTCAGTGTCATACAAGGGCAATGATGGGACAGGACTCCACAGCCAGGGCCCAACTTTGGTAGAAAAGCAGATGGTTCTTGCCTACGGTACCTCTAAAGTGGTAAAAACTAGCCTTTCAGAAGCGAAGCCACCTGCCTCAACCTGAGGGCATGTGGCTCCCTGGCAGTTAGTCGAGTGCCAGTTCTCCAGGGCTGCACTGAACGATGCCACGTGGCAGGCTGCCGTGGTCCTTCACAGATGCGCTTTATGATCCTGGGCAGCCCCGATCTAGTGCTAGTTGGAGGGGCCTGATGAATTAGCCAATCCCGGGCCTGGAGTGGATCACTTGCACTGAATCATCTGCTCTGTCTTTCCACATCGATCAAAGTCACTAAATATTGACCCATCCCCATTTCCCTTGGTGCTAAATCACTGTTTGAGACAAAGCTCAGACCAAGGAAAAGGACCTGCACACAGTAGAGTGGGATCAGGGCTGGAAGGAAGTGGCACCTTCCTTGGAGGTGGAAATGTCTCCGTGTTTAACCTTAAATAAAACATCATGATTTAAGGCTAATTAAACGTGGAATGCCAGCAGGGTCATGCTACTACAAAGGCTACCACCATTCACGTTTTGAAAATAAAATGAGAAATTTTAAAAAGGAATCCAAACTTCAGGTTCATTTTAGCAAATATTTTCAATATCCATAACTTGGCAACCTGAGCCTTCAGGAAGGCATTTTCCTTCACTTTTAAACATAGAGTCTGAGATTCTTTTTGCATATATTTTATGACATGTATGCAAAACATTTCTTTAATTAAAACAGTAAATATTCACTATAGAAAATTTGAAAAATGCAGAAAAAGTTTAAAGCAGAAAACTAAAGTCATCCACGATTCTACTCCTCAGAGCGAGGCATATTTAGGAGTTGCAGCCTTAGAAATTTTGGAAAACAAACAAACGGAAAGTCAATTTATTTAAAGAAATCATGTTCTGGCTTGATTTTCTGCTTCATTTCCACAGGAATAAAAAATCAAATATGAAATGCCAAAGTCCATAACATTTTGGAGGAAGAGGAGATTCACACTTTGAAGGAGTAAAAAGTTAAAAATAACCAAATCTCAATACATATATGAAAAATTTCAATTTATTTTTTTCTTCTATTTTTCTTCCACTAGGAGGCCCAAATGCGTTCCAGCTAATTGCTGGCACTGACTGGGCAGGTAGAGGGCCGGGCCAGTACCTGATCTGTAGACACTTATTTCTTTCCTGTGTCAAAAATGGCCTTTCTTCTTTAAAAGGTCATCTTTTAATATCTAGTCATTGTAGGAGCTGCACCAACTGGAATAAAGAAATATGCCCCACTTCCTCCTTAGAAAAAAAAACCAGCAGGACAATATGTGAGTGGATTTTTCATAATCTTTGAGGAACAGCTGTGAGAAATGGCTTCAAGTAAACATCAAGGAAAATATTCCTCTCCTTATCTTAGGAGTTGGCTATGGTTGTACATTGCTGCATGGAATTATGAGTACTTGGCCTGTGGGTTTTTTTTTTTTTTTTTAGTTATAGTTACAGAAAGTCCCTTAGGTTATAGAAAGAAAATATATAATAAAACTCCAAGATATAATAAAGATCTATCAAATTTCTACAGATAAAACCCAAAAGTTTAAGCACTGTGCTTTCTGAGGTTTAAGTGTTAATAGTGTGTGTCTGAAGAGTTCTATTGATTCTGAAAGAGATTCTTGATGAAATCACACAGACTTAGATGTTTTAATG
>CAUYRT010064197.1:0-48323 GCA_963574885.1 Lepilemur ruficaudatus | reverse complement strand
TATATTTTTCATTTTCACCACTCAGGAGACAAAGCAAAGAATAGAATATGGGGCTAAAGAGATCTATGGTCATCCAATCAAATTTCTTCACAGGGTATATAAATAGTAAGGTACTTTAAAAACTCATCCTATTGTAATTCTCTGTTTAAAATACAAGTAGTAACTCCTTTTCCCAAAATCTGCTGCTGAGAACTGAGATACAAAGTAATTATGTTTTTTCCAAGGAAATAATATAATCATTTATTTCAACATTAAAAGCATTATACGGCCGGGCGCGGTGGCTCACGCCTGTAATCCTAGCACTCTGGGAGGCCGAGGCGGGTGGATTGCTCAAGGTCAGGAGTTCGAAACCAGCCTGAGCAAGAGCGAGACCCCGTCTCTACTAATAATAGAAACAAATTAATTGGCCGACTAAATATATATAGAAAAAAAAATTAGCCGGGCATGGTGGCACATGCCTGTAGTCCCAGCTACTTGGGAGGCTGAGGCAGGAGGATCGCTTGAGCCCAGGAGTTTGAGGTTGCTGTGAGCTAGGCTGATGCCACAGCACTCTAGTCCAGGCAACAGAGTGAGACTCTGTCTCAAAAAAATAAAAAAATAAAAATAAAAAAAAATAAATGTTTAAAAAAGGTAGTACAATACATGTTGCTTTTTAACAGGAAGTATTATAAATTCATTTGGGGTGTTAAATGACAATAAAAATATGGGAGTTCTGTAACAGGTCCGGGCAATCCGTTAGTCTTCTACCAAGTCTAAATCTCTCAGTATAGGTGGGATAGGGGACAGAAGAACCCAGGGACCCTATCCATTTATTTGGAGATGTTTCCCCATCTAGCTGTACAGCTAGTTGTTAACTTCGGTGTTAATAAGTTGAGGATGGAGGGAAGAAGAACAGACATGAGCTCTAAGCGTAGAGGGAAACAGATGAAAAGAGACAGCATTTCCCTTTGAAAAACCATGGTATAACAGACTCCAACCATAAATGCTCTTTGGAAGGGCTTTGACATTTCCCCTTTCTCTTCACACTTTGGTAAGTGAAATCCTCTTTTATTTTCAGACTAGGACTAGGACCTTAGTGAAGAGATGGCTATGTAGGAAAGAAACAAATGGAATGCACATGGCTTAGGCTTTTCCCCGAGTCTGGGACAACAGACTGACGGATCCAGGGTTCTAAAACTGAGCCTCCGAGGTGCATTAGGTATGAGGAGTCTAGCTTAGGAAATGTTAACATCAAGAAATAAACATGTGTAATAGCAGCGGAGAGTAACACTGAGAATGCTCACAAACGGTTAAGCTTATATGGACCAAGAGAGATCTAGAGCCCAAAGGAAGCAGAAACTTGAAACCGTTGCTTCCATGCCATCCACAACATTCAAAACACAAGGTCACATACAATTAGACATCTGGCAAAAATTAGCTAAGGACACTAATCACCGTAGGATAGGCCACCAAAACACTGTGCAGTTGCAAGTGTCTTATTACAGGAAAAAATATCGAAGACTCGAAAGGTACAGAAATGGCAACAAAATGATGATGTTATCCATGTTCGTAACTGTGAAGAAAGAGTAGAAAATTAGTTTTTTTGTTCATTAGAAAGGAAGAGCCTCAAAGAGAATTATTCAGGTGTCTAAAAGTCTGACGAGTATTGAGAAGGGAGAGGCAGGAAGTGGCTTACCAGCAGAAGAGAATATGAGCAGAGAGGAACAAAAGACTTGCATTACAGGGAATTCAGAAGCAAGGCATTTGCAGAGAGTAATTACCGTGGTCTGCAGAAAAGGCTACTGACATCGGATGGGCAATGCCCAAACCCCGAGTGTATTTTTGTAATTGAGTCGGATGAGGATTTTTTTTTTGTTTTTTGTTTTGGTTTTGGTTGGGTGGGGGAGGGTGGAAGGCTCTAGAAGGCTCAGAACCTGCGCTGAGGGACTGATTCGTCAGGACAAGGCGCACGGCTGCCTTCCTTCCTGAAGCGCGAGCTGCTCCTTCTCATTAAGTTAACACACGGATCTGGCACAGCCACGTCCTGGAATCCTGAAAACATCAGCTTCCATCTAAACTTTTCATTTTTTATATGCTTCACTTGGCTTCGTCAGCTTGGTGGCAAGTTTGCAAAATTATAAATGTGCATATGGCCTGGGCCGCCCGTCTGATGTCTGATCCTGACTTATTTTCCTATAGAAAAAAGCATAAGCCAGGTAGGATGTGTGGCTGGGCAGAACTCCAGGTTTGGAATTCAGGTTCAGTCTTGATACATATCAGATACTACTGACTGCTTGTCCTAACGGGTCAGTCCCATAAAATCTATGACCTTTCTCCAATCACCTGGCTGGATCTTGTCTTCTGAGGGGAGGGCAGAAATTCAAAGAGCAACTCACACAAATGACAACTGTACCATAATTTGGCCAACTATTCTTGAAATATTCTGACACCCAAATGTCTCATAATTCAGGGACATATGAGCACTTGTCTTCTCTGTGAGGATGCATGGCCCTAGATTACACTCTCCCCGAACATTAAAGGTATAAATATCCACAAAACAGCCTTACTGCGGTGGGTGCCTGTCCCACACCAGTGGAGTCTCCCACGAAGACATCTTCTCTCTCCCCTCAAACTAATTCAACCTACCTGCATCCACAAGGCATTCATCTGCTAAATGTCCCTTCTCTTCTAAAATGTCAATCTCTTTTCCCTTCAACCTATAAATGTCCTCAAATACATCCCCCCCAAAAGTCTGCCCTTATAGTTACAACTATATCCTATCCCTTTAAAAAAAATTTTTCTCTGGGGAAAAAAAAATAAAAGGTACAAACTCACAGGCCCGGCTTCTTCAAAGCCTCCAGCACCCGTCCATTAACTCCTCAGCCTCTGCTTCAGGTTTTAGTTAAAACACCACTTGTGACATAACCTTCCTTCATCCAATCCTCTCCATCCAACACCAGCCAGAGTTAGGCATGTTTTGAACTTACACTCTTGAAGCACTTTGTCAAAGTCTCTGTGATAGCTCATATCACGTACGATTTCTGCGTGGTTTGCAAGACTGCCTTCCCATTAGATTCTGAGCTCCATTAGGTCAGAAATGGTGTCTTATCATTTTGGCCTCCCTTACTAGAATAATTGGTACACAATAGATAGTCAATAAGTGTTTATTGAAATCAAGAAAGTTCTGTTCACTCTCCTCATTGGGGTGGCTGCTGATGGTTGGGAAAGAAAGCCTTGTGCTAAGGTCTCAATGTTTGCATCCTCCCTAAATTCATATGTTGAAGCCTAATCCCCAAGGTGAAGGTACTTGGATGTGGGGTGTTTGCGGGGTGGTTAGGTTATGAGAGCAGAGCCTTCATGAATGGGATAACTACTGCCCTTGCAAAGAGAGAGACCCTTTTCCCCTTCTATCACATGAGGACACTGTCTCTCAAGCAGGAAGCAGGCTCTCACTAGACACCAAACCTGCTGGCACCCTGATCTTGGACTTCCCAGGCTCCAGAACTGTGAGAAATAATTTTTTTGGTCATTGATAAACTACCAAATCAATAGTATTTTGTTATAGCAGCCCAAATGGACCAAGACATCAGGTTATTACTTCTACCATGAAAAGTCAAGAAGAAGGTGGGATTGGACAACTTTCTCTAAACTAGTTAGGAAAATTACCATGAATTTAAGCCACTAGAAAAAGTTTTCAATCCACACTCACCCTCCCCCCAGAAAAGTGCAAAGAATTCAAGTTTTTGAGCAAATGCTTACTAACCAACCCCAGAAGGTATTTTAGAGGTGTCTAGATCTGAATTTTCTTAGAGAAGTTTAATAGTAGCAACACATGTGGTATATGGAGCATTTTTTTCCTAAGTGTTTCCATCTTTATCTTGGCACATATTTTCGCAAATCTAGCCAGCAGATATGAGAATATACTGAGATTTCATTTAGCAGATGAAGAAACCAAAGACTCAAGATGTTAGGCAATTTTCTCAGAATTATACAATGTGTCAACAACTGATTGGTATCCAGTCTCCTAACTCCACGCCTCACGTTCTAGCAACCTAAACTTGTCTTCTTTCTAAAGGATTCTCCTTTTTCTTTTCATTTCTTTTCTTTATTAATGCATACATTCATTCATTATACAAAAATTTTACTAAGAGCTATTATAAAATAGAAAGAATAATCAATTTAAAGTTAGGAGGGCTGAACTTGAGTTCCTCTTAGACATAATGCACCAGAACATAATGAAAAGAGTAATTGGCATTGGAAGCCCTGGGCTCAATCCCAGCTCCACCTCTTTCTGGCTAAGTGATCTTGGGCAAATCATTTCACTTCTCTGAACTTCAATCCCATTTTCTACAAAATGGAAATAACAATACTTATGTAAATTATCTCATAGGCTCGCTCTTGTGAGATGGAGCCCATGAAACTATTTTGTAAAGTATAAAAGCTATAGAGTGATATCGAAAATCTTTATTGAGTGTTTACCATGTGCAAAGTGGTGCTCTAAGTATTTTATAGACATAGTCTCATTTTAATCCTAACAATGATTCTGTGAAGTACACATTATTATTATTCACATTACAGATGAGAAATTCAAGGAATGAAGGATTCAGGTAACACTTCTGAAATTACACAAGTAAGAAATGAACCTAAGACTTAACCCAGACAGTGCAATGCCCAAGCCCATGCCTAAACCACCTACTTAGGCTGCCTCCCAAGTGAACACACTGAGCATTTTCATGTTCTAGGATCTGAAGGTGTATTAACTCAATAACTCTTTATATGTCTTATCTCACTCATAACTAAGTTCTACGCTTGTTCCTCTAGTCTGAACATGGTGGCCAGAGTGAGCCATCTCTGCTCAAAACCCACTAATGCCTCCCGTTTCATTCAAAGTGGAATCTGATATCTTTGCCACGGCCATGAAGGCCCTACACAGTCCAACCCCCTGTCCGGCACCTCACTTCCCTCTTCTAGTCACACTCCTTGCTGTTTCTGAAAAATGTCGGAAACAAGTTTCTGCTCAAAGAATAACTCATCAGAGTTACCTCCTTTCAGGATCCAATATAAAATAAGGGCTACTTCCCCACTCCCACCCACAGCCACTTTCTGTCTCTTCCTCTGGCCTTTCTTCTTCATGGCACTCATCATCATTAGCATGTATTAATGCCACCTTGTATATTTTGTCTGTATCTGTGTATTATCTGTTTTCCTTCTGCCACACACATAAACACTCCCTTTCCTTGTCTCTCTCTCTCTCTCTCTCTCTCTCTCTCTCTCTCTCTCTCTCTCACACACACACACACACACACACACTAGCTACTTAGAACCAAAATCTCTCTGTTTCGTTTTCTGCTGTTACCCCAAATACTTAGAATAGTGTCTGACATGAAGCGAAAGCCTTAAAACTGGCAAATTGTATCCAAAATTGATTTTGTGCCCTCACAGAGTTTAAAATCTGGTACAAAGGCAAAGGAACCTTACTAATGATTCCTCAGAAACAGCTGACAGTGAAAAATCTTGAGCTGGTATGTTTTTGACTCTTTATTTAGAACCTTTCAGGGACCCCAAATACAGTCTTCTATTATAAAAATAAGTTCAAATAAATATGCCCAATGATCATATTTGACCAATGATCAAATATGACCAATGATCAGTACATCAATACATACATACAACATACAATACATATTTATACAATCAATATGTACATATATAAATATATTAGGCATTAAATACGAAATGCCTGATTTCAAATCCAAAGTGAGTTTATTATATCTCAAACAAGAAGCAGTACCATTAGTCAAAGTATGCACCTAAACTATGAACGCAGTTTTGCCATCTTAATTGTAGCTTGTTTATGCCAGCAGAGAAACCTGGAGAGCTAGTGGCAATGAAATCACAAAAGGCGTTTCCACAGCTTGTTGAAATTGAATATTTTTCCTTGCAAGAAGTGGTCCAAAGCCTGGAAGAAGTGGTAGTCAGTTGGTGCAAGGTCTGGTGAATACGGTGGATGACAGAGAATTGCAAAGTCCAGCCTCTGTAGTTTAAGCAACATTGGGAGACATGTGGTCGAGTGTTGTCTTGCAAAAGGACTGGCGTGTCTCTATTGACCAATCTCAGCTGCTTAATCACAAGCATCCTCATCATTTCATCTGGTTGTTGCAGTAGACATCTGCTGTAATCGACTGACCAGGTTTCATGAAGCTGTAATGGATAATACCAGCACTGGACCACCAAACACACACCGTTCGCTTTTTTTTGATGAATATTCAGTTTTGGACTATGTTTTGGCACTTCATCTTTATCCAACCATTGTGCAGAATGCTTGTGATTGTCCAAAAGAATCCATTTTTCATCACATGTAACAATACGGTATAGAAATCATCCACCTTTATATCATGACAGCAAAGAAAGGCAAGCTCTGAGATTTCTCTTTTGATGCTCATTTAATTCATGCATTACCCATTTTCTATCCAGCTTCTTTACCTTGTCAATTTGTTTCAAATGGTCCAATATTGCTGGAATAGTAACGTTAAACCTTGCTGCCAATTCATGCATAGGTTGAGATGGATTTGCCTCCACTACAACTTTCAGTTCATCATTATCCACCTTGGTCTCAGGTCACCATGTGGCTCATTTTCAAGGTAAAAGTCACAAGAACAGAACTTTTCAAACCATCGAGGTACTGTGTGTTCATTAGCCCCATCCTTCCCAAACACTTCGTTGATACTTTAAGCTGTCTGCACTGCATTTGTCCCATGATGGAACTCATATTCAAAAATAACTCGAATTTTTGACTTTTCCGTGATTTCACAAAAATTGCTCTAAAAAATATTTAAAAGATAATCACAAGCCAAACCATGTGTTTGAAAGAATAACGATGTACCCTCACAATAAAAAGAAAATAAGAAGTGTCAAAGTGAAATGTCAGAGGTATCAACTGTCAAACTTAGCCCTTCAGGAAATCGGACACTGCATACTCAATAACCTACTAGCTCTCTCCCTCAGAAGTGCCTACCTTTGCTTCCAGCCAGATAATGGCTAACTTTGTTTTCAATGGCTAATAAAGGATGAAAATTCACCTGACTCAAGCCGGTTGTGGACCAAGAAATTAGAGTTGAGGCATGTGTAGAATGTGATTCTTTTTATCTCTGATCTACGTTATGGGAAGCTTTTGCATAATTTGAAGTTGCAGTGCAGTTGTACTACAAAAATACCTCATATATCATTTTTAATCCACAAGAACTTAGGTTCTTCCTAACCTATCATTATTCCCTTTCTTTTTCTCTAAAACATTCATCTAGCTCTCTATTTGATAGCACTACCTAGCAAGTGAAGCAGGGAAGCTGGTGTCTCAACAAGGCAATGCCACGCGGAGGAAAGCGTGGGGAGATCTCATGAGAGGCAGCGTCCACAGAGATTCCAGGACTGTGCGTAGGCAAGAGGTGGAGATGCTAAGTTTTGCACTAGTCCTAGTTAAAAATTTACTAATATCCAGTGTATTTGACAACCCTGAAATGTAATATGGTGGCATTATCTCCGTTTCATGGAAGAATTTGCTCAGAAACCAGGGAACTAGAACATAAATCTCCACTGTTCCCTGGTTAGCTCAGATACCTCAATCACTTTCCTTTCTACAAAGCATTAGGAGCCACTGTAAAAAGACAGTGAATCAGACAAATTGGATTTTAAATTTTGGATCCACTCTGCATTACCTGTGTGATTTCAATATGTCACATAACCTTACTGAGCCTGTTCCTACCCCTCTAAAATTGTATTTGTAATACCTGCTCCCTAGGACTTTTGTGAGGATGCAATTCAACTATGTAGTAAAACACCCAAATGGCTTTTAGATCTGAAAGTCTGTCATCTTCTTTATTGCCTTCCTTTCCCCTAACAGAAAAAATAAATAAATACTTTCAGCTAATTCTTAATAAAGGATGCAACTATTAAAATATCATTTTTATCATTTGTTTTTTGAAGTAAAAATTTCATTTCTGTTTCTCCAGAAACGTCCAGGGATTTGGGGATCTAGGAACTTAAATGAAAAGGCCTAAATGTCCAATAATACGGTTGGGGATTAATGAAAACTCCTGCATTTACCTTCTATACATTGAGTAAAGCATTTAAGATCCGACAGATGGCCTGTGCCTTTGCAGCATCCATCCCTTAAATTTGGTAAGAAAAGAACTGCTCAAGTCTTTAGCTTGTAGGAGGAGATATAAGATAAAATGCAAGAAGAACTTTGGTCTAAAGAGGAGCCGAAAACACGATTTGCCCCTAGGGAACGTCAGCTCTCCTCTGTCTGACTCTCTTTTTACTCACACACACACAAAAAATACTGAGAAATTTCAAAGTCACTGGGTTAAAAGAAAACTTTAAAACAGCCAAGGTGCCTACAAAGCAATCCCTTTTCTGCCCTGAGTTATGCAGAGAGCAGCTTGGATCTTCACATATCTAATACAGTGTCAGAGCCGAGCCGGTCCCAGGACGAGCATGAATCTTGCATGAAGGCTAAGTGTGGCTCCAGCCTGCCGCCGTTTCAGGGGTTGGAATTGGAACCCTAAATTTAGCCCCGTGTCCTGCTCAGGTCTCAAGCAGGCAGGAGCCTTTGAAGAAGCTTTTCGTATTGCCCAGTTTGATAATCCCAGCACCCAGTAGAAAAACCCACCCCAGGAGCTAGCAAAAATGGAAACTCTGCTTCTAAGAGGAAAAAATAAAATTGATGCAATTCCACAAGGAAGGGGAACAGCGACAACAATCACAGCACAAACTATGACGCTGTCTGAAATAAATATTTTGTTAAAACCATGCCATGGCCTTGTAGAACTAAGTATTGGTAAGACGGTTGGCTTTTTGTTGGATTGATTTCATTTAAAATATGTCTAAAAATGCCAAAATAATTTTAGGCTCTAATGTTTTAAAAATTCATTTTAAATTATCACGTGTACCCTATAAATATGTAAAACGATTATGTATCCATAATAATTACAAAATTTAAAAAATAACTAAAAAGTAAATTCTCTATTTGAATATTTATCTTTCTACATTGTTTACCTGTTGAAATATAAGGGCTTGATTTGTAATAAAAATAATTTACTCACAAACATTCAGAAGCACTAGTGGTATCACAGAGGTGTCCTGAGTGTGAATCTAGCAGGATGAATGCTAATGTATCCCCAAAGATTTCTAAAAAGTTTAGTGTATTTCTATATTTCAGATGTATCTTTGCAATTTCTATATTGATAAAGGACAAAGTTAGGATTAGGGGTTACATTGGGAAAGAATAAGAAATGAACAGTGATTATAATATTTTACTATTATATAGTATCTTACAGCTCATTCAAATAATTTTTAACACACAGTATATGTTCTTATTTCTACTTACCCCATGAAGAAAAATTCCTTTTTATAATATATCATTATAATAGATGAGGAAATTGAGGCTCAGAGAATTGAAAGGCTCTTTGCCAAGGCAACATAGCTAGAATAAAGTGAAACTAGGACCAGACGTCAATCTCTCTGGTTCTGTGAGTTTTGACTGGGCAAGTGGACAATGAGATGGGTCTAGTATCCAGGCTAAATTATTATTTTTTTTTTGAAGCTATTTGTGTCCCAGATCCATGAATCTCTTGTCTGAGTATTTTCCTTTCTTGTTTTGTACTATAAAAGTAATGGACTTTTCAAATTTATGATTTTATGATTCAGGGACGATAGTAAAAAACCTTTACTGGAAGGGAATTTGATAGGATTGTTTTCAAATCACCATGTAAACATCTTACAACTTGTGATTTGTTTTAGTTTTATCAGACTTTTATATTTTAAATAAGAACTATTTTAGGCAATATTTAAAAATACACATTTGGTATATTTCTGCACCGAAGGAGGTTTCTGTTTTTTGAAAATTATGTCTGTATCCAGGATGAAAACTTCTAATTTCTCTCAGTACCATTTACTATTCTAGAAAGGACTTTCACTCTTTCCTTCATTCCAAATAACCAGAAAAATAAAACACAAGATATTCCATTGTTCAGTGTGTGTCATTTGGAGAAGGGGCATCTGCTTAAGAAAAATAGTCATTGTGCTTTAGAAATCAAAATTATATACCTGAAGACTACTTCTTCAGAATTTATACATTTATTTCATGTTTATCAGAAGCCCTCTAACGTACAGAAAAGCAAAATTGGGTGTTCCATAGCTGTAAAACCAAGTATTTTATGAAGGATTTAGAAAATGTACCGTCTTCAGGCTCTGGGTCTGCCATTTTGTTTTCCATTTACATCGTGAATTTGAAGAAGTGACGTCCCCTTCTGCTGTTTGATTTGGCAGGTGGTGGAGAGGCATCTATAGCTGACCTCCATTTCTTGTACCCTAGATTAACAGAAGGTGATTTGTACAAATACTAATCTCCCCTCTCATGACCTCTCCTTTCTATGGATGAGATGAGGTCAGGGCTGGCAAGTCAGAGCTCCACCACTATTACCAAGAGGAAAACTCTATGAGAAATGAGGAAGAAAAGAAAACATCTCTAGAAAAACTACATTTGAGGAGCTATTCAAAATACAGTACATGGTAAGAATCAGAATTCAAAATATAAAGGCAGTCTCCTCAAGACTGCCACACAAGAACTTTCTAATAAATATCATATTGGCTTCCTTGATATTTGGTGAACTCCCCAGTTTTTTACCCACTGTTTAAGTGCCTGCAATGAGTCAAACACTGTGCCAGGTGCTAACCACATGAAAATAAAGATGGCTCATTTTCTTTCTTCATGAAGCCTACAGCCCATAATGCAATATTGTGGGATAAGCGCTGTGCTAGAGATTGGATGGGAAATGTTCTTAATCTGCCTCAGGGAAGAGGGAGGATTATCACTGGACCACTAGCTCTATATAACAAAGGCCATGTTTCCATCACTTTCACAGCCCCAGTGCCAAGCTCTATACCTGATGCCTAACAGATTCCCAACGAAGTCTACAACAACTGAGTTGAGTCTTACAGAATGAGCAGGAATTAAATAGGCAATGAGATCAGAAAATGGCTTTTCAGGCATACCCAAAAGTAGGGGCTGCAGAGGTAGCTGAGTTTTGGAATTGCAAGAGAATATTTTGATATGGCTAGAATGCTGAGTGCCCATGGAAAATCATGAGCGATGGGGCTAGAAAGATACGTAGGAACATATCCTGAAGATTTTGTAGACCATGCTGAGAAATATATATATATATATATATATATATATATATTAGAGAGAGCTATCAAAGTTCTTTCTTTTGCAGGTTGGATAAACCAATAATTACAGTACAACGTACACACGGTATGGAGGAGAGGCAACATAATCAAACTGCCAAGGGCCCTTACGTAAAATGGGATCCTTCACAGGAACCTAACCCTGTATTTTTCTTAAGAGCAATAATTCCACATTCCCTAATTTGTTTCCAGCAACTTTATATAACATAATTGCTGTGAATAATGAGAATTGACTGTGTATCATTTTCCATTCTTATACTTTTAAACTACCTTTAATATTATATTCCATTTAGGTTTCTTGTTGAATCTTGCTTTTTAAACAAATTCATAGGGTTTTAAAGGTGGTTTAAGTTGGCTACTGACTGCCTACAAGTTTTTCTTCTATAATTACTATATTTTTTAATTCCCCATTATCAATTAAAATTAAATTACATTTCATCATTTGAAACTTTTTCTTGTAGCTTCAGAAATCTTAGAAAGCATAGCTAATCAAAAAGAAAAAAATAAAACTCACTGACAATATAAAAAAAAAGACAGAAAAAATGTGATCCTTGAGCTTTGGATGAGCAAAGTGAAAAGAAATCATGTTCTAGTAAAAGCAAAATGCATCTCTCAAGACATGGAGGCATAAAGTAGCACAATGTTTAAATAGTCCAACATGCTTGGGGCCATACGAGATGGAGCTAGAGGAATGAAAGTGACCAGACTGTGATGGTCCTCATGCTGAACAAGACTGTTGAACGTCACCCTGAAAAGAATGGGGAAACATGGAAAGATTTTAAGCAGAAGAATTATATGCACATATTTCTATTTTAGAAAGGCCTGAATATTATGGGGCTAAGATAACCAGTGAAAATGGTTCTCAAAAGGGCAGTAAGTACAACTTCAGGAGGCATTTTGGAAATTTTGATAAATTTTTCTTGTAACAAGGGTAAGAAGGCATTTCGAGCATTTAGTAGGCAGGGGTCCAGGGAGCCTGAGAAGCCTGCAATACCTGCAGTCCTGAATGAGAAGATTTTTCTTGTGTCCAACACTACTTTCTAATGTTCCAATGGACATTCGGATATGTGAAAAACTTCTCAATGATCTGAATTGGAATCTAACACGATTTTACATAGTTACACAGTGTTTTTTTTTTTTTGTTTTGTTTTTTGTTTTTTTTACTGTTTTAGTGTATACTGAAGTGTTGCATGAATATAGGTACATATAAATTAAGATAAAATCTTATTTTGTTTTCTTTGAGACTTTATCAATAGTTGTTCATCGTTTCATAAAAAAAAAAAATGCATCAAGGAGACTGCTTATTACCAATACAGCAGACCTATAACACTCAGCTATTGCAGCTGTTGTATTCACAGTGCTTCCATTGCACAAGTTTCCGGAATTGGCTTAGACATCTTTTCTTCCCCAACAACCTTCGCTATGATCCAGCCCCAGTTCCAGCCACAGGCAGGGGTGGGGACCCTATAGGCTCAGAGCCACATGTGGCCATCTGGATCCTTAAGTGAGGCCTTTAGAATGAATCCAAATTTTACAGAACAAATCCTTTTATTAAAAGGGGTACATCAGAGAAGGATGGCACTTTCCTTGCCTCCTTTGGTGCTTAAAAAAGAACAATCTTGACATCAGAGGGTCGCAGGTTCCCACCTCTGGGAAGGATCTTAACTAGAGAAGATCTAGAAGTCCTGTGAGTCAACATGCCAGACAGTTTGCATTGGGAAGAAAAATGGATTTCTACATTGGTTTTCAAACTGGAGGGTTCATCAGCATGAGAATTACGCCGGCAGTTGAATTACAAAGGCGAATTCCTGGGTTCTACCCTCTGTGAATCTGGTTCAGCAGGTGTGGGGTGAGTCAAGGGGTTTAAATTTGAGACCAGGGGACTCTGTTGCAGATGTTTAAATCTTGGAACATCCTTGGAGAACCATAACCCTGAGCACCACAGTCCTGACCTTGGTGCCGACATACGTGAACAGGTGAGTCACATGTGTGTACATGAACGCATGCATGTGCTCTCAGCAACTGACAAAACAACCACATTTTTGTTATTATGTACATACAGTACCATTTTTAGTGTTCATAGACATCCATAGAAGAGTAAATGGTCAAAAATGACTCAAAATGCATAATGGATGCCATAGCAGGTGTATAAGAAATAAAGTTTTGCCAAACTGCACTGAAATTTACTCCATGACAAGAGCAGTGCATTTCTCCATGCCTGTCATAGATTTCATGGATCCTGAGAAATCCAGCCATTTTTAGAAATCCCATGAAATTTACCTTTTCACTCGAATCCACATGAAATCAAAATTTTTCCCTACGAGTCCCCATAAAATTGGCACATTTCCTCAGAAGACCCCATGAAATTATAAAGAATATTGCAGATTCTTTGCTCCTAGCCCTTGTTGCACATCTTAAAGAGACAGGTTAGAGATTGCAGAATTATTTCATTTTCTCTGATGGTATTTACCTAAAATCACAATGAAAAGCAACAGGAGCAGTTATTAAACAGATAATTTCCAAACAAAATAGGACTTGAACTAGCTTTGCATAGACTGAAAATATAAGGGATAATGTCTTCAGATGAAAAATGAGTAATATTACAGAAATCTGATACATATGAAGTTGCCCTGATTTTTCCCTTAAATAAAATTGTCACTATAACTTGTTTTCTAATTTCTCTTAAAAAACGGAGAGAATTCATTTAAACATTGATGTTACAAAAATTTCAGGAAAGACATCTGAAGTTAGGATGTTAGAAATAAAGAGACTATTCCAGTTGTTTTCACATTCACAAACTATGGGATAATCAAGTCAAAATAAAATTTTCCCCAAAACAAAAAGTCACATTCTCATACTTGAGTTTGCAATGGCAAACAATGTCTTTTCTAAGTTCTACCTCATAGGATGTTGTGAGAACAAAATAAG
The DNA here is from genome assembly GCA_963574885.1 of Lepilemur ruficaudatus. Lineage (NCBI taxonomy): Eukaryota > Metazoa > Chordata > Mammalia > Primates > Lepilemuridae > Lepilemur > Lepilemur ruficaudatus. The sequence goes on along the minus strand of CAUYRT010064197.1, from coordinate 34,172 downwards.
ATAATGAATGTGCAAATGTAGACTGTAAAGTGCTTTAAAAATATAGGATAGTCATGTGGTGCAGTTTTCAGATTTAATGAGAAAAAAATTATTATAATAAATGAAAATATAGATATTTCTGCTAACAGGAGCACATGTATTCCAATTAATATAAAATGAATACTCAGCCCTTTCTCCTCACAAAGAAAAATTGAATATGAAAAAAATAAAAAAGGGCATCACAGCTAAACAAAGACAAATTACAATAGATAGATGGCTTTCAATTATGACTGTTCATTGTGAAAATGAAAGGAACACACATATTTTATATTCCTATAGCAATCATAAAATCTCACCCTCCTGGTTTTTCTTGTATCTTGAGTCCCTCGGGATTGCTAAGCAAAACAAGCTCTCAGTTCAAGCCGGTAAAGCCACACCTAAGATATCATTTCCTGAGTGTGAGCCAGGGTTCCACTCAGAGGAGGAAGTTTCACCGCCAACGTATCATGCTGAATGGTAATTGACCTACAGAAATCCTAAGCTGTTTTCGCCTTTGCCTCAGCATTTTCATTTTGAATCATGTGAATATTTACTCTTTTATTAGATCCATCACCCATAATCACAAAATCCAGTAAGGTGCTGGGGATATCTACACAAATCAGCGTCATGAGGAGACTTACCTCAAGCTACCAGCCAGAAATTTTAGCAATATGTGTAACTAGTATTTAACTATAAATAGACAGATGCAACTACAGAAAAAAAAAAAAGAGAAAGAGTAATTTAGCTTGCTCTGATATTTGGAATTCTGATTCTGATCCAGATGGGAGGTATTCTGCTGTCCTAGTAAAAACATTGGTACAGAAAGAAAAGTGCTTCTCCTGTCTATCTGCTAGCATTGACTGGGTTCCCCTCCCGGTTTATTAATCTGCAGCTGAATTAACTGTGTGATAACCTTTCAGGCTCTCTGAACACACACAGCAGATAGAACCTGGCGCTGAAAGTCAGAGGAACAGGGTTCTAATCTTAATTTTGCTATTAAATATTCATGTGATCTTGTGCATCTCAGTTAACCTCTTTGAGCTGCATCTTTCTTATCTGTAAAATGGGAACAACAATCCCTTGCGTGACGAGTTTTCAGAGTTTTAATAAAGCTCACAGCATGTTTTCAACTGAAAAGTGCTGTGCACCTGTCTAGGATTTTCTTGGAAGTTAATTCTGTGAGCAGAGGACCCCTAGGAGTATCCTTCCAAAGCCAGAGCCTAGGGGGGACCCTTAAGGGGTGACTTTCCAGGCTCACAATATTTGGACTGAACAGAGGAAGCACATACACCTGCCAGCAAACCATTCTTTATGCCTCTCATTTTTGATCTAGAAACAACCAGGATAATGAAATTGAAGCTATTTCTCATACGAGGTTTTGAACATTGAGTGCCTAAACCAAACAAATGAACACCTTTAGTAAACTCTTAATAATCCAGAGCTTCTTACCTATTGATAAAGTAGTTTAGTCCCTGGCTCTATTTAGTGAGCCTATGCGGTAAACGGTATGATTTTCCTCACGTTATTGATTAGGAAACAAAGATACAAAGACTGCCTTAGGATCCTCCAGTTGGGAAGCACTGGAGAAGGGACTTCACTCTAAGTGGTCTTAGCTACCAAGATATAAGGTTCCATGAGACCCTTGTCTTGTTTCCATTGATATTTAACTGTAGATTGTAAGAAGTATTGTTAACAAAGAGAGTTGTCTGTATCTTTTTAATTAACAAAGAGACAATCTGAGGGTGGAAATTGCAACTTAGGAATGTTTAAGGAAAAATTACATGAAAGTAATGTAAAAATGCAGGCAATAGGGTTAGAAATTAGCATAACAAGGAATTTTTGTTGTGAAGTCAGAAGTGAAATTGCTCCTCTGTATCTTTTCCACAGCACCTTGCTCAGAAAAAACAAATAAACAAAGAATAAAACAAAACAAAACAAACAAACAAACAAAAAAAGCTGTCAGTCCTGAAGGCTCCCACGTAGAAACGATGCTCAAGGAATCAAGCAGAGAAGGAGGAGAAGCAGCAAGATGGCAGACCAGAGACACCAGCTGACAGAGCATCTCCGTAAAAATGATAAGTTTTAGATGAAACAGAAAAAACAAACAGACAGACAAATGTAGATCGGATGTGGGTCCGAGGCAAGGGTGCCAGAACCTTGAGGAAACTCCATGAGAAGATGATGTAGAGTAGGATAGGAAGGAGCAAGGTGTAGACAGAGATGAACCCCTGAGAGCACTGGAGTCCAGTGGAAAGGGTAGGTGGAGTGGTTTGTGTCTCCCACCCTTGCATCTCTGACATTCAGGGGGTTCCCAAGCTGCTGGAGAGACTTTCTGTCCTCACAAGCCCAGAGGCTGCTGCTGCTGCCAGTGAGCTGGCAGCTTCTTGTGGACAGGAGCCCTTCCATCCAAGACCTGAGCCAGGACAGCAGGCGCCATATTGCTTCTCTGCCCACCATGCACCTCTCTGCCCCCAGGGCCCTTCAACTCCTCAGGGTTCATCTTGCTCATTCCCATACAGACATTTCTCAACTCCTGCTCAGAATGCAGGAGCCACAGGGGTCCAGTGGGTCCCAGGTGATACGCGTGACTCCAGAGCCTGGACGTTCTGGGTGGACTGCCTCCAAAGAGAGGGACAAAGACAACCAGAGTGCTAGCTTTCCTCCACCCAGACACTTTTCCTCCTCGTCCCCTCCCCCACCCATGGCTGCCACGAGAGAAAACTGAGCCACCACAGCGAGGGTTCCACAGAGAGTGGGGCTAAGGCCAGACTTAGGGGTGGTCAGTCTGTGAGCTCCCTGCTCCCTGGCAATCCCTGGTGCTGCTTGCCCGGTGGCTCCATCAGAGTGGGGCACTCCCTGAAACATCCATCCTGCTTGGGCACCCCATTGGTGACTCAGGACCAGTGCGCTTTACCCTGGCATGGTCAGGGCTTCATCTTTGGGGATCCAGGAACAAGTCCACAGGCCAGATCCCATATCCCCATGACTCAATCATATTGCTCAGGGGCATGGAGGGGAGATTTGTGAATTCGTCTCACAAGGCGAGACATCTGCGGGGAGACTGCAGTGTAGGTCTTAGCTGCAGAGTGCTCGTGGGGCAACCTTCCCTAAGGGAGGGCCACACTCTCAGCTCAGGCTGGGATCCTGGGCAGGGAACCTCCCAGCCCACAGCATAGTCATGCGGGAGCTTGCCTGGCTTAGGATCCTGCCTGCTGGAAAATGCCAGGTGGGGTGGGGTGGAGAGAGAACACAGAGGAGAAGAGGGGGGAGAGGAGCAAAACTCACTCCAGACCACTGAACTGTGAATCTCAGATGGCCCCACTTCCACAAACAGACATTCTGGTTGGGTAGGGCCAATTCAGCCCCTCCCTGGCTGCTTTGCCCAGAAGCTGGGAGCAGATCTTTGACCCCTGCCAAAACAGCCACCTTGCCAGCTTTTGTGGAGCCTAAGGACAAGCTCACCCAATGCAGCCCCACCCAGCCATACTCCCCCACCCACCACTTCCAGGACTCACCTGGAAGTTCCAGAGCCCCATCCACCACCTGGGGATTTCCCTTCTCCAGAGGGACTAGAGCCAGCCACAGGACCTAAAAACAACATTGCAGCTTGTTCTTCTGGCAAGCACCACCTACTGACAGGGAGGTCAATTTACAGACCCCCTATAGTATTTACTGATTCAATTTTACAGGGTGTGTGGGGCTCTCCAAGGAGTGGTAATTTGGAAGAGCACCCACCCATTCCCACAGAAAAACCATACTACTAGATGAGAGTGGAAAGATCCCAGCCTGGGGCCTAAGCATATAATGGTTTAGACCTCTCCCTCATGAACAGACCTCTCAGTTTGGAGAGCTTGTCCTGACCCTCCTGGCTCCCCTAGTGGCCAGAAATGCAACTTCTGAGCTCCACTGAGTGTTTGCAAAGCCTTTCAGGCTCCTGCAACCTAGCCAGGAACTGCTTTGCTCCTCCCCTCACCTCAGTAGTGGTGGAGATCAAGAAACCCCATGGCAGCTACAGGGTCCCTACTAAAGTTTGGAGCACTCAAGTACTCCACCTTGGAGACCAGAGTCTACCACAGGCACAAATCAACACTTTGGCAGCTGACTCTTTCTCACAAACATCAACCAGTGACAGGGAGAACAACTATATAGCTCATCGTAGTGTCTTCCAACTCAAGCACACAGGGCATGGCTGATTTGCACTCACAAGTACCACCCATGAGATCAGAGATTAAGCTGGGGGACCTAACACACTTCACACTACTAGAAAGAAGTAAAGGCAGCAGGACAGAGGAAAACTGAGAGGATCATCAAATCTGCTATAACACCCCATATGCAACTCAGGACCAGCACCCTTCTCACTGTCATGGTCAGGGATTGATCTTCAGAGTCTCAGGGACAGGCCCACAAGTGAGACCCATGAACCCCAGGAATCAATTGAGAGGCCAGATGACAAGAAATCAGCAAAAGACCTTGAGAAATATGAAAAATCAGAGCAAAAGCACACCCCCAAAAGGAAACAACTCTTTACCAATGGATACCAACTAAAACCAAAATATCAAAATGACAGATGAAGAATTCCAAATTTGGATGTAAGGAAGCTCAATGAAATACAAGAAAAAGATGAAAAACCGACACAAAGAAACCACAAAAACAATAAAGGAATGAACAAAAAATTCACTAAAGAAACAAAATTATTTTTAAAAAATCAGATAGAACTTACAGAAATGAAAAATTCATTCAAGGAAATACAAAACACATGGAAAGTTTTAAGAATAGAATACACCAGGCAGAAGAAAGAATCTCAGAACTTGAAGACAACACGTTCAAATTAAACAAGTCAGTTAAAGATAAAGAACAAGAAATAAGAGGAATGAACAAAGCTTATAAGAAATATGGGATTTTATAAGAGGCCAAATATAAGAATCATACACATCCCTGAGAGTGAAGAAGAAAACACACAAGGGTTAGAAAACAATTTGAGGGAATAATTGAGGAAAACGTCCCTGGTCTTTCTAGAAATTTAGATATCCAGGCACAAGAAGCTCAACAAACACATGGAAGATTCATCATGAAGAGGCAATCACTATGAGTGACACATAGTCATCAGAGTGACTAAAGTTGACAGAGAGGGGGAACTCCTGCAAGCTATAAGGCAAAGACATCAGGCAACTCAAAAAGGAAAATCCATTAGGCTAACTGCAGACTTCTCAACTGAGACCTTGCAAGTCAGAAGGGACTAGGGGCCCATACTGAGTCTTGTTAAACAGAATAGTTGACAGCCTGGAATTTTATATCCTGTAAAACTATGCTTCTTATATGAGGGAGAGATAAAGACTTTTCCAGATAAGCAAACACTGAGGGAATTTGTCAAGACCAGGTGGCCCTGCAGGAAGTACTCAGATCTGCATTATATGTTGATCAGCACAATGGACACCCACCAGTGTAAAATCACCCAAAAGCTAAAGCTCAGAGCCCATAAAAAATAATAGCTCAAGAGGTAAAACAAAGCAATAAGGTTCTACACAACAAGATGAACAGAAATATGTCCCACCTATCAATTCTTTCAGTGAATGTGAATGGCTTGAATTTCCCACTCAGGAGACACAGGCTGGTTAAATGGATTAAAAAAATATAAGCCAAGTATCTATTTCCTCCAGGAAACTCATCTAATCCACAAAGACTCATTCAGATTCAAGGTGAAGGGATAGAAAAAATATTCCATGCAAATGGAAATCAAAAGAAAGCAGGTATAGGCATTCTCATAACAGGTAACATAGACTTCAAATCAGCAAAAGTAAAGAAAGACAAAGAGGGCCATTATATAAAGGGAGCAATTCAACAAGAAGGCATAACCATCCTAAATATTTATGCACTAACACAGGTGCACCCAAATTCATATAGTAAACCTCCTAAATCTAAACAAAGTGATACATGACAGCATCATAATAGCTGGGGCTTTTGACATCCCACTGACAGAACTGGACAGATCCTCCAAGCAGAAAATAAACACACACTCAACTTAAACTGGACCCTAGAGCAAATGGACCTAACACACATACACAGTACATTCCATCCCCAAACTACTGAACATATATTCTTCTTATCAGCACATGAAACATTCTCTAAGATTGATCATATCTTAGGCCACAAAACATGTCTCAACAAATTTTAAAAAATAGCAATTATACCATGTATCTTCTCAGACAACAGTGGAATAAAGTTAGAAATCAACTACAACAGAAACACTCAATTCTACATAAAATTATGGAAATTAAACAAGTTACTGCTGAATGATAGTCAGGTCAAAGAAGAAATTAAGATAGAAATTAAAAGATTCCTCAAACTAAATGACAAGGGGCACATAAGTTATCAAAATCTATTGGATCAGCAAATGCAGTTCTAAGGGGAAAATTCATAGCCTTAAATGCCCACATCAAAAAGACAGATCACAAATCAACAATCTAACAAATTGTCTCAAGAAACTAGAAAAGGAAGAGCAAACCAAACCCAAACACAGCAGAAGAAAAACAAATCACTAAAGTCAGAGTAGAACTAAATAAAATTGAAAGCAAAAAAAAAAAAAATACAGAAGATAAATGAAACAGAAAGTTGATTCTTTGAAAAGATAAATAAAATTAAAAGACATCTCACTAAATTAACCAGAAACAGAAAAGAAAGTCTCCAAATAAGGTCACTCTGAAATGAAGGAGATATTACAATCGATATCACAGAAATACAAAATATCATCTGTGACTACTATAAAAATCTCTACACACATAAACTCAAAAACATTGAGAAAATGGAAAAACTCCTGGAAACACACTATCTCTCAAAGCTCAATAACAAAGAAATAGAACTCCTAAACAAACCAATAATGAGCAATGAAATTGAAGCAGCAATAAAAAATCTTCCAAGAAACAAAAAGTCTAAGAACAGATGATTTCACAGCTGAATTTAAAAACTCTTTACAACATAGGCATAGATGGAACATATCTCCAAACTATTAAAGCCATATACAACAAAACCACAGCCATCATACTGAGTGGGGAAAGGTAGAAAGCATTTCCACCCAGAACTGGAACAAGACAAAGATGCCCCCTGTCACCATTTCTATTCAACATAGTGCTTGAAGTCCTAGCCAGAGCAATCAGGCAGGAAAAGGACATTAAGTGTTTCCAAATGGGTAAAGAAGAGGCCAAGTTGTTGCTCTTTGCTGATAATATGATCTTATATCTAGAAAACCCCACAGATTCTGCTGAGAGACTCCTGGAATTGATAAATAAATTCACCAAAGTCTCAGGCTACAAAATCAATGTACACAAATCAGTAGCGTTCCTGTTCATAGTCAAGCTGAGGATCAAATCAAAACTCAATACCTTTCACAATTGGCACAAAGAAAATAAAATACCTAGGAATATACTTAACCAAGGAGGTAAAAGATCTCCACAAAGAGAAATATAAATCACTGAGGAAGGAAACTGCAGATGATGTGAACAAATAGAAAAACATATAATGCTCATGGGTTGGCAGAATCAACATTGTTAAAATGTCCATACTACCCAAAGTGATTTATAGATTCAATACAATCTCCATCAAAATACCAACATCATTTCACAGATCTAGAAGAAAATAATTCTATGCTTCATTTGGAATCAGAAAAGAACCCAAATAGCCAAAGCAACCTTAAGTGAAAGGAACAAATCTGGAGGCATCACTTTATCAGACTTTAAGCTATACTACAAGGCTGTCATAATCAAAACAGCATGGTACTGGCACAAAAATAGAGACATAGACCAATGTAACAGAATAGAGAACCCAGATGTAAAACACTCCAAATATTGACATCTGATCTTTGACAAAGTATATAGTAATATACACAGGGGAAAAGAATTCCTATTCAATAAATTGTGCTGGGAAAATTGGATAGCCACATGTAGAAGATTGAAACAGAATCCATATCTCTCACCACTCACAAAAATTAATTCAAGATGGATACCAGACTTAAATCTAACACATGAAACCATAAGAATTCTAGAAGAAAATGTGGGGAAAACTCTTCTAGATATCAGTGTAGGAGAAGAATTTATGAAGCTATCAATGGTAATCACAGCAACAACAAAACTAAATAAATGCGACTTAATTAAATTAAAAGGCTTCTGCACAGCCAAGGAACAATCAATAGAGCAAACAACCAACCTACAGAATGGGAGAAAATATTCACATGCTATACATTTGATAAAGGGCTAATAAACAGAGCCTACAAAGAACTGAAGCAAATCAGCAAGGAAAAAATCAAACAACTCCATTAAAAAGTGAACAAAAGATAGCACTCTGGGAGGCCGAGGTGGGCGGATCGTTCAAGGCCAGGAGTTTGAAACCAGCCTGAGAAAGAGCAAGACCTGTCTCTACTGTAAATAGAAAGAAATTAATTGGCCAACTAAAAATATACAGAAAAAATTTGCCAGGCATGGTGGCGCGTGCCTGTAGTCCCAGCTACTTGAGAGGCTGAGGCAGAAGGATTGCTTGAGCCCAGGAGTTTGAGGTTGCTGTGAGCTAGGCTGATGCCACGGCACTTACTCTAGCTCGGGCAGCAGAGTGAGACTCTGTCTCAAAAAAAAAAAAAAAGTGAAAAAAAGACATGAAAAGAAACATTTCAAAAGAAGATAGACTAATGACCAATAAACATGAAAAAATGTTCATCACTAATCATAAGGGAAATGCAAGTCATAACGACAATGATATATTACCTAACCCCAGTGAGAATGGCTTTTATCAAAAAGTCCCTAAACAATAGATGCTGGCATAGATGCAGAGAGAAAGGAACATTTACACACTGTTGGTGGGACTGCAAACTAGTGCAACCTCTATAGAAAATAGTATGGAGATTCCTCAAAGAACTAAAGGTAGACCTACCATTTAATCCAGCAATCCTTCTAGTAGGTATTTGCCCAAAGGAAAAAAAAAAGTCATTGTACCAAAAACACATTTGCACTTGAATGTTTATTGCAGCACAATTCACACTGCAAAGATGTGGAAACAACCCAAGTGCCCATCAATTCTTGAATGGATTAATAAAATGTGATATACAGATACCATGGATTACTATTCAGCCATAAAAAGTGAATTAATGCCTTTTGTAACAACCTAGATTGAATTTAAAACCATTCTCCTAAGTGAAGTATATCATAAAAATAGACAAACACCACCTGTACTCACTATTAACCTGGACTACCCAAACAGCACTCATATACACAGTGTAAAGAAGTAAAACTCAACAGAAATCAAACAGGTGGAAGGGAATGGGTAAAATCATACCTAACAGGTACCATGAACACTATCTGGGTGATAAGCACACTTATAACTTCATCTCAAGCAGTACAAAAGCAATCCATATAACCAAAACATTTGTCCCCTGTAATATTCTGAAAAAAAAAAAAATCAAGCAGAGAAAATGTTGTGTGGACGAAGCTGGTGACTGGCCCATGGAAACACCATTCAACCTTTTGTAAGGGACAATCTGTGTTTCTCCCAAGCTACAGCACTTCTTATATCTGACTTGAGACATGTAAATGAAGTGATTGTTTGATTGAGGTTCCCCAAAGTCTTTCCAATGACTTCAGTATTCACTTTTCCCAAGTGTTAATGAGTGTTTTAAAGGAGCATAATTATGGTGCAAATAATGCCTAATTTATCTGAAGTGGGAGAGGATTTCATATTTGGAATTTTTAAATATTAAATAATAGGAAAAGAGTTGGTTAATATACTTCTACTAAATAACTCTATTTTGTACTTTTCTTTAAATCATCTATATCCTGGGGTTTTCTTCATTGTGAAAAACACATTTGCTAATTTGTCTGCTCACTAATTTGACAGCTGTTTAATGAACCCCTACTCTGTACGAGGCACTAAGCTAGGTTCTAAAAATTCAGATTTGACCACAGCTCTCTCCTCCTCCGGCCTCAAGGTCCCTTCAAGGTTATGAGGTGGAAATCAGCACTCAGGCCACTGCAATAGGATGTGCAATTAGAATGTCGCATGGTGCTGTACCAGTAACCTCAGGACTGGATTAACGAGGTTTGGTGCCTTTGTTGTGGCCTAAGCAGGAGCTGGGCTTAGATCAGCGCCCTGGGTCCAGACCGAGCCAGACTGACACCTGCGCAGAGATACCCAGGCAGCTAGAGGCTGCGGGGTGGGGGGTAACCAAGGAGGAGCTGAGGAGGGGCCAGAGCAGACCCCCCACGTCAGGAAACTGCAATGAGGAGGCTCCTGATGGGTCCACACACATACCTCCAAAAGTTCTATCAACACTCTGCCACACAGATGGCCTCTACGGCCAGCTGAAAATTTTCAGGGGAAGACAATGATGAACAATAGTCTATAGCAGTATCAATTAAAGAAACAGAACTAATGTAATCCCTCTTCCCTGCTTCATCACAAAACCAGATGGTGAGAACAGAGGCGTGAAGTAGCAGGTAAGCTCCCACCTGACTTAAATTATTGGTCAACCTCGGCTGGAGAGAAGAGAGGGTTACATTGAATATAATAAAGCTGTAATTTTAAATTTGACCAGACTGATTTTTATTTCAGTACCTGAAAGTGATTGGGCAGCTATGGGATTTGCCTGAGATGTTAATGGATGGGAAAACCATGTTTAAAGGTGGAAACAATAATACTGTATCTTCTTTGTAACTCCTGTGAAGTTTGGGCTATTCAAAATGCTAGCAGTATGTGTTATAAATGAGGTATAGGTGTCAACAGGAATGCAGCAAGAGCACTTAGAAGGGACAGCTAACACAATGTGGAAGTGTCATAGAAGTCTCAGAATGTTGGTAGTTATAAGCAGACTATTCCCTCCGTTAACCTCTCTAAGCCTCTGTTTCACTTGTGTCGAGTTACTTGCCAAAGTCATTGAGTCATGTTTATTTTGGTCTTGACTTTAAAAATAGCAAAGGCCTCGCTTTACATGATGCATAGTCTAGTCCATTAATTTTGTTTATTTGTTTTTTACATAAGTGAATTTCACTTTAGATACTGGTGACTTCATTTGCCTTTCCCTGCCTGACTCACTTTACAGTATTATGAGGACAGAAGGGTTTGTTCTTGAGTAGTAAAGAGAAACATAAGAGCCCACTGGAAGTGCAGAGTTCAAAAACCCTGTCATCTAGGTTACCCATGTGGTCAGAGCAGGAAAGGAAGGGGAGCAGAACAAAAGAACACACACAAGACATTCTCAGGGACGGCAGAGTGAGGACTCCAACCCACTCACTGACAGAAGCTGCAGGTGAGGGGCGGATGCTGATCCTGGCCTCGTTCCATCAGGTGTGTGACCTGCCAGCTCACACCTCTCCTCTGCTCCTGCGTAGGTGCTTTGACAGAGAGCCCAAGTGGCAGTGGCAAAGAACCTCGGTGTTTTTTCTTTTTTTTTAGTTTTCTTCTTGCCTGATTTTTATCTTCAGCCTTTTTTGATTTCCACCTTGTATACTCTGCCTATGAGAAATGAAATGCAAACCCTCTGTCACTAGAGTGATGTAAGAGAATTAATTCTCAAACCCAAAGCAGCCATGTTGTTTAGCAAGCTTTTAGCATGCCTCGGTCTGGAAATGCTTTTACTCTCCTATCGTTCAGAGATTTCAACACCTGGGAAACATTAATGGCTCTCACTCATATGTGTGCCTGTGTATATGCAGTGCCTATTATGAATCATGAACTATTTTCTTCAACTAACCAAACAGTATTTCTTTGCAGTTTAGAGTGGATCATTTTCATTCATCTCATTGCAAAATCTGGCCCAAGTTGTACATTGAATGTTGAAAAGTGACTTTATGCTATAATTATGTAAATTGATAAGAAAGATTTTTTAAGTGAGAGTAATACAATTATCTAGTTTCACACACTGAGACTTTTCCTACCAATAAAATGCTGTTAAGTTTTTGGGCATCTCCTGTACATTATTATTTGTAATTTATGAAAATGATATCATTTAGCATTTGGGTATATGGTCTAGTAGTAATAATTCTTCTTCATAACAGATGATTGAAACTTAATATAAATTAGGTTATACCACCATATGGCCTTTTTCTCTGAAATCATTAAAATGCAATAGTATAATTTAAATGTAAAACATGAATAATATATAAATACTTGACATGTGATTTAAAGAAAAGATGTGCAAGGTACAAACAAGGTACATTTTCATAAGACAGTTATCAGATTTATTAAATGAAAATGGGCTCTAGTTTTAAAGTGTGCACACTTACAGCTATACAAACCTTGTTACACTTTTGCTCTTGGGGATTTTTTCTAGTGTGCTTTGCTTCACTTGGAGGGAAAACCACAGTGACTCTCAAATCTCTATTTATGAATTTAAACAAACTAATTCAATTGACTCCAGTTAAGTTTAATTACTTAGTCAATGCATATTAAGAGAAAACGGCTTCAATAATAATGATCAACTATCCTCAATGTCCTGTTTCTATTTCAGTTTTGGGGGAAAAGAAACCATAAACTTCACTTTAGATATGGAATTGCAGTTTGGAAATTAGTTTTGAGTTTCCTAAAAAGTGCCTGCTCCCTCCCCAAATAAAATGGAAGTATATGTCCACACAAAGACCTATACGTGACAGTTCATAGAAGCATTATTCATAAGTAAACACTGTAAACAATTCAAATGTCTATCAAAAGGTGAATGGTGAAACAAAATATGGTAAATTCATGTGATGAAATACTAATCGACAATAGAAATGGAATGAATCATTGATACATGCAACAATATGAAACTTTGGAAATGTTACACTAACTGAAAGAAACTACACAAAAAAGACTACACATGGTATGATTACATTTATATGAAAATTTCTATAAAAGGCAAAACTATAGAGACAGAGAACAGATCAATGTTTGGGACTCATGTTAGGAGTGAGGATTGGCTGAAATGGGCATGAGAGAACTTTTTGAAGTGATGAAAATGTTCTAAAACTAGATTGTTTTTGATCGAACAACTCTAAATTTAATAAAATGCCATCAAAATGTACACTTAAAAATCATTGAATTTTACAGCAAATTACATATACATAAAGCTTTAAAAAAATCTACATTTGTTCTATTCTCCTTCTGCTAATACTTCATGTATTTCTCTGCTTTTTATTCATGATCAGAGTAGAACATTTTCCATTCTGTGATCTTCTTCTACTAAAAACTTACCCAAATATAGCAGCTCTTTATATCTCCCTCCTTCTGTCTGCCTGGCTTGTTCATTCACTCAGTCATTCAATTATTCAACAAAACTATATTGAGCATCTACCGAGTATCAAGCCCTGTGCTAGGTGCTGAAAATGAAGATGAATAAGTCATCTCCTAACTCTCTTCTCTTCTCTCCTTTTCATTATGAACTCTGCCTTCATTTTAGAGGTAAACTGACCCCATCTTTTCTACTTCTACTCACTACCCCATGTAGGACAGCAATTTTGCAAGTTGGTTCAGTGCTTTGCAGAAAGAACCACCTTGAAGTGTCAATCTTTTATACTTTAATGAATACATCTTTAAAACACTTAGCCAACTCAAAATTAAGTAGTCAGTTAAAATATTTATTCATTGGTTTCTTCCAAAAAAAAAAAAAATCACTCCCGGCAACACTAATGGTTTGGGACAAAGGACTCTTACTCGGCGATACCAACTTTACTGTCGGCTATTGATGACAGCTAAGGCAGTTGTGGATTTGTGTAAAGGTTGCTCTCCATTCTGAAGGACAGACTTCTGAGTCTTCTTTGGAGATGTCCCTAAATCCAAAACTGGCTTGTGGGTTGGGATCCATTTTCCAAACTAAATGTGATAGACTTAATAGTTTCCAGAAACCATTTTTGACTTAATTATGTTTTCTAGATTTATCCATTCACTCTTCCCATAAAAATTTTCATCTTGTAACTCTTTTGCACCAGGCATGAAGCTAAACAGTGGTTTGAAAGATGAAAGAAGCCTAGAGTTTGCCCTGCAATGCTTACAGTGAGAGAGATAGAGTCAAGACAGACAGGAGCAAAACCATAAAAGCAGATACAGTGAGTGGAAGCTATATATACATTATCATACACAGAGAGCTTTTTCTGAAGGTGATATTGGGCTGATTTTCAAAACCTAAGTCAGGGCATGATAGGTATACAAAGAGTAAGGAGGTAAGGCATCCAAGCAAAGAGAACAATGGATGTTCAGGGAATTATATACAACAAACCGTTGCAATTCATGGTGCAACTGAAGTGGCTACACAAAACTGAACATTTATTTCCTTAAGAGTCGTACTGTGAAAGAACATATACACTAGTCAAGAAATTGTAGTTTGTATTATAGATAATGGTCATCCATGGAAGGGTCTTAAGTAGGCAAGTAACATGGAAAGATGAGATTGATGCAGGATGGGAGGTGGGTGATGACTAGATTTTAATTTTCTAGGTGGAGAAGGAGATTAAGACTCCTGGGATGATTTCTTCATTTCCCCAGCTTTTCTAGAACTGATCATAATCTAGTAGATAAGAAGTAATTCTGGTACTGCTACCTGGGAAAGTACATATATATTTTCATTGGATAATACCCAGGAAATCCTGTTAAATGATTGGTATTCCAGCTTTCAGAGTCTGGAGCAGCAATCCAAGCCTAGTTCTGCTATGTATATTTTGCATGTTTCTTAATTTTTTATTTCATTTATGCTTAACAAAGATATTACTGTCTCTGTCTCCTTTGATTTTATTTTCTGGAGAAATCATTTAGTGACCAGCCCTACTATAAGCAACAAACACAACGATTATATCAGTGTCACTACTGATATAATAGGTCTGAAAATAGGTCTCTCTTCATTGTTTCATCACTTTTTTTCAGTGCCCATTTTTAATACCAAAATAGGACATTCATAAAATTTAAAGTTTTTATAATTTAAAATATATCTTCAAAAAATTTTTTTATGCAGAGTCATAAATCTCAGCATTCTGAAGAATGAGGAAGTCCATGGACAAAAGAATATAGATTCCAAAAAATGTCACATTTTCAGAAAAAGTCCTTTTCTCACATGTAAACATTGGGCTTTGCCTGGTGCAGTTTTAACGCTTGCCTTTCCTGTTATTCACTGATAAAATTGGAGATTATGTTGATTTGAGAAATAGTCCATCATTCCAAAAGAATTCTCTTGGAGTCACTTATGGTAAATTTTTTTACCCTGAAACTGCTCCTCTCATCTCTTAGTATTATTCTCTTGTATTGTACATTTCAGCTCCTCATGGGGCACACACATTGTAAAACTATCACCTGGTACTCTGATGTTTCCACATCACAGGCTAAACAGCCCTTTGACCCTATCCTCAAACCTGGTCAGAAGCGTGGACTCCGAGTGGTAGAAGAATTCTCATTCAGAGTCATTGATCAATGATTCTAAAGTAAAAGTCTTATAGACATCAATCTTATACAAGTTAAAAAAAAAGGGAAATAAAAGAAAAGAAACTGTAAAATCTGGTGTCATCTGTGAAAATTGTCTGTTTGGTTTGAATTTGTATGGAAATGTTTTAAATTCAAGTTCTAGAACAATGTTTTGCTTCCATCAGCTTTAAAGCATCTGAAGGTGTGGGCCCTGTGAGAGATTTCCATTAATAGAAAGACTTCAGTATTCGTTGCTGTGACCAAACACTTCATTTAAAAACAATTCTGACATGTTATGTTCAAAATATGTCTAAATTTAAGAAGAAAAAGTTTAGTCCTCCAAAGAACTCAGATTTACAGCAAGGAGCAGAGTGAATCAAAAAAGGCTTCCCAAAAGCACACAGGAAATATAATATTGGAATTGTATTTCTAAGAAATACTAACTAGTAGTCACAAACAAGGATAGAAGAAGTAAGAGAAGTGGGGCGTGGTGGCTCATGCCTGTAATACCAGCAGTCTGGGAGGCTTAGGTGGGAAGATCACTTGAGGCCCGGAGATCGAGATCAGCCTGAGCAAGAGCAAGACCCGATTTCTACAAAAAAAATAAAAAAATTATCTGAGGATAGTGGTGCACGCCTGTAGTCTCAGCTACTCGGGAGACTGAGGCAGGAGGATCACTTAAGCCCAGGAGTTTGAGGTTGCAGTGAGCTATGCTGATGCCACTGCACCCTAGCCCAGGAGAGAGAACAAGACTCTGTCTCAAAAAAAAGTGACAGAATGGTAGGAAAAAGGCTAATAGTGGGAAAATATCCACTCATCAGCAATAACATTGTGAAGACAGCCATTTTTAAATGAAGGTAAGTTATTATGGGTTCTTCCTAATTAGGGGACAAAGAACAGAAGGATGATACTTTGTCCATATATTTCTATTCTGAGAAGGAAAGGGAAAAAGATAAGAATATAAGGTGATTTATAGTAGCACAATTCACAACTGCAAAGATGCGGAAACAACCCAAGTGCCCATCAATACATGAGTGAATTGATAAAATGTGGTATATGTATACCATGGATTTCTACTCAGCCACAGAAACAACGGTGATCTAGCACCTCTTGTATTATCCTGGTTGGAGTTGGAGCCCATTCTACTAAGTGAAGTATCACAAGAGTGTAAAAACAAGCACCACATGTGCTCAGCATTAAATTAGTATTAACTGGTCAACACTTATGTGCACATTAGTAGTAACATTCATCAGGTGTCAGGAAGCTGGGAGAGGGGAGGAAGGGATGGATATATTCACACCCAATGGGTGTGGTGTGCACCATCTGGGGGAGGGATACACTTGAAGCTCTGACTCGGGTGGGGCAAAAGCAATATATGTAACCTAAACATTTGTACCCCTGTAATATGCTGAAATAAAAATAAATAAATAAAATCTTAAAATATATATATATATATAAAAGAATATAAGGTGATTTAGAAACATAGCAGGTATACAGAAGCCTTGAGATGGGTTAGCTTTCACAAGTACTAAATAGATAGCGAGACCCAGGTAAGAAGTCAGTGTCTTTTTTCTAATAAGAAGCTGAAAGAATAACAAGGTCCAATGCAATGCAAAGAAGAACACTAGATCAACACTCCAGATTTGACTGAAACAGAAATTAAAAAGAGTTTAAAACACACTTGTGCATAGGCATTGATATTTCTTTCAGTCTTGCCTCCTAAATCTAAGAAATAAATTCTCAAATATAATTTACAAGGTAGAGATTACATTCTTGTCTTCTAAATCAAAATTAAAATACTAATGAAGGGTGACATCAAAATATAAATTTCTCATGTATGTATAAAAATATATTTTTTGATTTTAAAGAACTCATTCCACCAGGAAACTGTGTGTGTGTGTGTGTGTGTGTGTTTCATTTATCACAAGTAACCATAATAGAAAAAAAGAACTCATCCAGTCTGAACTCCACAATCTGTGGCCAATCCTGTTTACTTAGGATTGGCTATCTGCATTACAGGAATTATACCTAGAAGGAAATGATCAGCCTGCATTGAAAATTCACCCTGTTTTTGTGATGGCATTCACAAAATCACTATCATTTTGAAACTTTGTATTGAAAGTGTTAACATTTGCACACAGGAATTTAAAAAGAAAGGATGTATTGTATAGTGAGGTCGTGGGGAGAGCCGCTGCTAACAGGGAGAAATCCATTCTGACAAATGTTCTGCCTGTGCGTCGTCAGACTGGCAGTGACCTGCAGCCATGCAACATGCAGCGAGGGACACGTGAGCCTCGCGCAGCTCAGATCGTCCCAGCATCCTGCGGTGACGAGGTCTGTTCAGAGGGATTGCATTCCCCCCAGTCTGTCTTGATCCACAGCTGTGCTGTAGGGACCGAATCTGCCCTAGAAACTTTGGGAACATGTACAGTTAGTGAATTAATATACCACTCAAGGTAAGTGGTCCTTTCTGTCTGTGATGGCTTTCAGCATGACATACTTTTGGCTCAAATAGTCATTTTTAAAACTGCACAGGCTACTCCTTCCCTCTCAGAAGACTCTCTTCCCATCTGCACTGGGCTTTACCACGGTCCCTGTTCTGCTCCTTCCAGAGTCATGGGCTACAGCGTGGCCGTGCAACGCATGTGCTGGTAACCCCACCCAGGAGGGCAGGGGAGCTGATGGCCTGCGGGGCATGCTGTGAGCAGTAAAGAGAAGGATCCGGAAGATGAATCCCTCTTCCTTCCTCCCTGTGCAGACTGGACAAGGAACCGCAGTGCCATGTGCTTCTCCAGAGTCATCCCTAAAAGACTGAGTAAAAAATGTGTTTTCTTCTGAAGCTGCAGCCACCTCTGTAATATATCACATGACATTTGCTTTGCCTTTGTCCCTTCCTCTTTTCCTTTCACTCTTCTTGCCCCTGATTTGCACCCTATCATAAAGTATTAGCATATAAATTTTGTCTCAGATCCTGTTTTTTTAGGCTAAGAGAGGAGGCCTGATAAATTTCGTTACTTTGATTGATGCCATCATGGGCAAAAAGGATCAGCCCGTGATAAGATCCAATCAAAAACCTTTAACCCACTTAGGGCACTGTAGAGCAAGTTTTTCCCTATTCTTTCATAAAGACAAAAAGAGAAAGGAGCATGAACAAAAGGTTTTAAGTGGAGAATTTACAGATGTTACACTAACTTTATCTTGTGGAAGGAACATAAAGACTTTGACACACCTTGATTTAGAAAGATAGTCATTGTTTATTAATCCCATATGTTCATGTGAAATGGAAAAAGAAATCAGTGCATTGTAGTCCCAGAAGTGAGGCCCTGCAAGAGATTTTCCTGAAGGTCTCCTTTATACTTGTACACATAAATAAATTCTGGATATACAAACTCCTGCAGATACAGCCTTGTGATGCTCTCAGACTTTCATATCTTCTCACAGGCTATTTACCCCTCCCACACCTCCATCCCCCAAACCACCACTTTCTACCTCGAATACTCATGATTCAGATAAAGGACCTTCTTTTCTGTGAGCTTCCCCAACTATCCCTCCTCCCTACTGCAAACTTAAGCATTTCTGCCTCCACTTTCATAAACTCCTATTTATAATTTTATTCCAGCACCTACCTCATAGACAGCACCTGTCTGCCTACGTGTCTTTTCTAACTATACGGAGAATCCTCTGAATTTTCAGATTTTGCTGCTTTTTATTTTTATATCCACGATAAATCTCATGGCTCCTGAGGCTTGGTAAAGACTCAATAAATTAAGAAACAAAAGGAGAGAGGCAAAGAAGAAAAAAGAGGAGAAAATGAGAATGTACCTGATCAGGTCTCATTTCACTCTTCCTTTCTTCCCAAATTTTGAGCTTGAGGCAGAAATTCCAAAGTCAAATAACACTACATATTTTTGGAAAGTCCTAAAAAATATCGTGGTACTTCAATGCCCTATTCAACAAAGTATTTTAAGTCCATCCTCCGGAGATTTCTTTTTTTTTCTGATTGAAACATGGTTTCAATAGTGCAATACAAATCGATAAAGAAAAAATTTGCTTTCCAGAAATTTGTTTTGAGGAAAATTATCCTTGAATGCTTTAAATATATGAACTAACAGATATGTGCATTTGAAGTTTGAGATGGGGACAAGGAGCACAGTGAATTAGAATGGGTCATCCTTTCGCTGATAATAAACCTGCTCAGGCTAAAGAGGGGATAGAAACTTGTAAATACAGTGTTTTCAACCACAAATTTGATTGAACACTCACAGAAAAACCCCCTTCTCATCTTGAACTTCTAGGAAGATGAGCCCAGATGCATGAAAATCTTTCCTTTGTCATACTCATGCTCTCAAACATCCTGAGATAGGCAGTCATTTCCAGAACGAGACTGCAGTTCCCTGGCACAGTTTAAAGATTAAGGAGGCAACTGCTATTTTTTGATTGTGCTAACCTGTGCATAATTATGTAATTACCCACTAAAATTTAGTCAGAGTGTTGCATATCTAAATCATTAACTTTAACAATTGACAAGCTGCTTTGATTAGTATTTTCATAGTGTAGGATAACATACTTTTGTCAGGTTTCAGATGATTAGTTGTAAGTGGGAATTTGTTTATGCAAAATGTTTTCATTGCCTGTTTGGAAAAAAAGAGAGGGGGTGTGAGGGCGGGGGTGTCCTATGCCTCCCTCAGCAGACTCCCTCTCGGTTCAGCTCAGGAAATGCCAGTGACAAGAAAATACATAAAGGGCTCATGTTATCACCCCCCAAATGGCACATGGCGTTAGTGTCAGGTTGTAAGAGCATCTCGAGAATCCAACTTAGGAGAATTGGGCTTTCCTCTGGCAAATTAGACTAAGAGGGACATCGGTGTCCCTGGCATTAACTCAGACTGTCACATGCCACCCCCGGCTTGGCCAGGCAGCCCTTCTAACATCATCGATCAGTACCGCTGCTCTTCTAAGGAAAAGGCATGTCAATATATTTGTTATTTATCTTCTAGCAGAAACACAGCAGCTGCAGCAGTTTTTTGAGAAAATTTTCTGACACGTCTGATTTGCTATGAGTCCTAGGTGCTACTGACTGTAGACGCACATTCTTATTAGGCGAACGTCTCCAAGTGCAGCTAGCTATTGAAATAGAAAATCCTTTAATTTCTTGGCTACGACGGGGCTGTGCATTGCCAACTTTCAACTCTCTACGGGAGACAGAAAGTCCTGAGGACATGAAGCATTTCTTGTCTCCTCGGGCAAATTGGCTGGTCTCGTTTGTTTGAAGTAAGCAATTACAAAAAGTGGCTTAAGGGAAATTTTAAAGTAAAATTAAAAACAAAAATACCCAACTGGCTACTATGCATGTATTGCCTCTCCGTTTTTTTAGGAAATGTGTTTGGCGTGGAGATGGGAGTCATCAAAAGAGGTGAACATAGGTGACATATTCTAATGTGGAATGTAAAAAATG
Source organism: Lepilemur ruficaudatus (assembly GCA_963574885.1). Taxonomy (NCBI): domain Eukaryota; kingdom Metazoa; phylum Chordata; class Mammalia; order Primates; family Lepilemuridae; genus Lepilemur; species Lepilemur ruficaudatus. The sequence continues at coordinate 13,306 of CAUYRT010064197.1, read as the reverse complement.
TGTGTGATTTGCCACTGAGATCAGAAGGTTGAGAACACCCTTCCAAAAGAATTGTCAGAGCAAAATGGACCCTTAGCTCCTATTATTCTTTTCTTTCTCTCTGCATTTTCATGATGTTATATGCCAGTGAAAATGCTCGGAAAGGTATAGTTTCATAATATGATAGCCATTTATTATCTCCCTACCTAAAAGAGAAATAATATTTTAAGTGCTGTTTGTCTTTTAAGAGGAGCAGGGGATGCTTACCACGTGAGGGATTTTTTTCTTTATCAGATTAGGAATGTCAAACTGCACAATCATAAAGCATTGACCTCTCACCATCAGACATCTCTGTCTCCGTGTCTCACAAGCATGAACGTCTGCTCCATCTCTCACAACAAGACTCTCGCGCACAGTCACACGCACCGCCGTCTCCGCGATCGCCAGCTTAATTACACTGTTTTTAAACCTTCGCGATTGAGCACACATGAAGCCAACACTGCTCTCGCACTGGGCCTTTAGTCTTGTCTTTCCATGTTTCTAATTTAAATGTAAAACTTTTTTTTACAATTTCAAATCACCACCCAGTCTTATAATTTTTCTTCTGCTCTGTATTGATTCTACCTTTCTTGACCATGAGTCTCTAATGGTTCTTATCAAGCTAAGAAATACCTGCCTTTCTGAAAATTTGGAGAAATCTTTACTCTACTTCTCTTCTTTGATAACATTATAAGTCATCTACTCCAGTATGGAAAAAGGAATGCTATTTGATGCTTTGCCATATTCTTTTGCTTTGTAAATAAAATGATCATGTATTTTGATTATTCATTACTTTAGTTGTTCCTTCTTTCCATGCCCTACATGTATATGAATTTTGCAGCAAATTTGGGGGCAGAAATATGCATTTGCTTTGTCAGGAGATCACCACCCTATAATGCCAAATGCCATAAATAAAAAGGAATCACAAGTCACCTGAGTATTAGAGGTAAAATGCATTAAGGAGACCTCCTTGGACATTTTATATTCTATGAGACCGTTTTGCAGCCTAGAGACTAAACCATTTGACTTTCAATTTTGTTTTGTTTTTAACACAACATATTTTTTATTCAGTCCCTCAGTTGAAACTCCAGTATGAAATGATGCTCTGGGGGACAGGGTCAGGAATGGGACACAGTGGGGCCGTGAAATGGGGGAAATGCAAGGATGCCGTGAAGAATGAACTGAGTCTTGACAGAGAAGGGGAAAACGGGATAAGCTCCGGGATGGTATAAGATGAGGAGAGCCTTTGCAGTCATTACTTGGTGACAATAAGCCATTTAATATATTTTAACACATCTGCTCTGGATGTCAAAATGACAGTGTTAAAAACAAAAGAAAACAAAACTCTAAACCAAGCGTTCTTGGTGGGGGAGTGCTGTCCTGTGCCTGCTGAGATGTTTAGCCTCCACACCTGTAGCTCCTGCCTACCAGGCGCCAGTAGCCTTCCATGCAGCTGTGATAACCTAAAAAGTCTCCAGCCATTGCCAAATGTCCCCCGGAAGGCAAAACTGCTTTCAGTTCGGTACCACTTTTCTAAAAATTATCTTAAAATGCCTCACTTTACCCTTGACCTCATAAACATCCCTAATGCCACCTGCCATAGGATTTTCAGGGCAGAAGCAAGGGTCTCCAGAGTTTAAACACCCCATACCCCCGACCCATTAGTAATGGTTACGTGTCGTTTTGCCAACGACCAGTAAAGGGAGTTGCTGAGCTAACCCTGTTATAGATTCATAAAGACCCAGTCACAGCTCTGTTTTCCACAATAGAATCTAAGCAGAACAAGCCTGAGTGACGGGTTCTCTCTCCACACATTTGGAAACTCTTGCTACAGGCATGAGGTACCCTTTGTCTACAGAACCCTTCCTTGCTACATTCTACACTCTGTTGACAAAAATCTCAAGAATGGTTGAGGCTGGATTCCATAAGAAAAGCCAGTCTTTTGAGACCTTCTCTTAGAGCCTGCCAGTTTTTCTCCCTGAACAATGGAGGAGTCTTGTCTCTGGATGAAAATAATATTATTTCTATTTTAGTAAATTCAAAGTCCACAATAAGTAATCCTCACACTATGATCCCCTTCTATTTCTACAGTTCTAAAAAATATGGCCATATTTTTCAACCATTCTTGAAATTTTTGTTGTGTAAGAATAATAGTATGCACCTAATAGAATTTTTATTTCAAGTTTTATAGGCAGTAGATTTTGTTTTCAAATTTGAAAAATATATTACTCTCTAGCTTATAGAAATAATTATTATACATTGTCCATAATTTTACATTTCTAAGGACATCTTGGCCTTTCTCTTTCTGCTTCCATAAGCTTTTCTAAATTTCTTAGGAAATGAAAGACTCTAAAAATCATAAAAAGTTTCTGTTATTTCCTAAACAGCATGCAAAGCTGTTGCATAATCTCAGAAAAGATAGACAGGACAGACCTTACAAATATATTTAAATCTCTGAAATGTAGACAAGAATATGTAAATTGAAAGTAAATTTATTTTAGTGAACTGGCAAGAAGGGAAAAAATATAGGGCCATATGTTACCATCAGTTTTGCTATGCATATTTGGGGTGGGGGGGAAGCTTCTTAAGCCAGACAATTTCAGGCCATGAAATGTCTCCCATAGGTAACCACAAGCTGGCAGAAGTAGCAGGCAAATGTGGGGAGTTAGAAATGAGGACGATGCTTTTATTAGTGGCTGAGCAGAGCAGGGAACTTGGTATAAGAGGAATGAAGATGAGGGTGTGATCATTTCACTTATTTCACTTTAAGTGAAAATGGTAAGGAAACTCTCTGTTGGAGGCAGAAGTTCTTTGTTTCACTTTCTTTCCTCCTGTTGGCCTCCCTGTACCACAGAGCTGCAAGGTTGAAAACAATCTACGACGTAAAGAATGTGTGTTCCAGCTCACCTTCGTGTTCTAGGCACCAAAGTCGTCTCTTCTTTCCTATGTGCTTCCATAAAAAATGTCACAGCCCACAGGAAGTCAGTGTGAGTCCTAGCCATGGGCACACATAATTATGTGAATTTTAACATAAATAATCAACTTCATGAAGGCAAGGCTTTGCCTGTTCTAACTACAATCTACGGTATTAATAAGTCCTCAATCATCTTTAAATGAACAGAGGAGTAAACAATAATTGTATTGTTAGTGGCACTAGAAGCTTTACACATTTTAAATTAATAATTATTTTTCTTCTTGTGTGAGCGTGTGTGTGTGTGATTATATTTGGAAACTAAAGATTTCTATGGAAGATTAAAGATTTCTGAATAATGTCTTGGTTTGAGTATGTGTGTACTCCTTCAGCATTTATAAAGCTTCTCCCCATGGCTTGTAATAGATGAATTCGGAAGACAGAATTCCAACTATTTCAGAAGACAGAATTCTATTTTCTAACTGAGACCCTGGGCAGACAACTGGCTGGCTCTCTAAACTTCTGTTTCTTGATCTATGAAGTGACAAGAATGCAGCTCTCAAGGGTTCCGGTGAGGAGGAAACAGTCTGCAGTACAGAAAACTGCCTGGCAGGATGTAAAAACGAGATAAACACAAGTAGCATTACTGAAGTTATTTGTGAAGCATGAAGACCACAGGTAAGTCAGATCATTTGCATATTAGCAAGGACATGACCTTTTGGATTTCAAGAGGTTGGAAGTTTCAAGTACCAAATGCAGATAACCAGGGATCCTGGGTTCTGAGTCTGACCTTAGCCCTGATTTGCTGTGAGACCGACCAGAACGCACCAGCCTTTTTGTACTTGAGCATCATCATCTGCGTCATGGGGCCCCCGTGAGTCCCCTGAGGTTCCTTTCTGTTCTGATGCTTTACGATTCTATGACAAAAAGATCAGTGAGGCACCTGAAACACAACACAAAAATGTAAGACAAGATTTGGGGAATTTTTAGATAAAAGAAGGGAGTATAGTTAGTTCCTTCTTGCACCCAATTGACAGCCTTTTAGCCCATCCGATGAAGCAGCCATTGCTTTCCCTCCTGCAATCCCACTGTCCAAGGTGGGGTTCCTCATGGAACCTGGCAGACGCGTGCGCAGCCTGGAAGAGCGCGAGAGTGAAAGCCCAGGGGCAGGTGCTCATCCACAGAGGAGAAGACCCAACCGACAAGACTCTCTTCTTCTTTCCCTTGCGTGGACAATCACAGGTAGCTCTTGGGGAGTCCTGGTGGGTCAAGCCCAGTTTCCCACAGTGGTGACCAACTTAATGACAGATCTTTCATTGCCTTTTCTTCTTCCCTATTTCATGCTTCCTAATCCACCACCCTGGTTCCCTGAAGTCACTTCCCCAGATAAACAACTTGCACGCAAGCCCATGCTGAGAGCTATGTTTTGTTAGTGGATCACAAACTGAGAAACACCTGGTCCTGTACAGCAGCCCATTGGGATGAGAGTTTGGAATATTTGCCAGACATGTGGAGACAGAGACCCCACCGCTGTGGTCCTAGGCGAGGTACTGATAAATCCTGGCATGCTCTGCCACAATTGCTGAGGCCATCACTAGAATTTTTTTTTTTTTTTTTTTTTTTTTTAGCAGAGTATAACACTGTTGCCCGGGCTAGAGTGCTGTGGCATCAGCCTAGCTCAAAGCAACTTCAAACTCCTGGGCTCAAGCGACCCTCCTGCCTCAGCCTCCCAAGTAGCTGGGACTACAGGCAGGCACCACCATGCCCGGCTAATTTTTTCAATATATATGTTTTTAGCTGTCCAGCTAATTTCTTTCTATTTTTAGTAGAGACGGGGTCTCGCTCTTGCTCAGGCTGGTCTTGAACTCCTGAGCTGAAATGATCCACCTGCCTCGGCCTCCCAGAGTGCTAAGATTACAGGCATGAGCCACTGTGCCTGGCCCATCACTAGGATTTAGTTGGAACACTAAGAAAGTCATAAGAAGTGTCTTCTATTGATAAAGAGGCCTTTGTCACCTGTACCTCCAGGGAAGCTGATGCTGAAAATTAGGCCCTTGGTTTAAACGTGAGAGTGGAGTTACAGAAGAGACAGAACACATGGGTCAGATAATTTTTACATGCCAGCATCAAAGACCTGATAGAAAAATCAATGGCATTTCGAGACCTGAGATGGGGGCGTTTTGTGCCATGATTTTAAACTATTAGGTTGCATAGAAGAAAATCTATTGACATTGAAGGATTCATGTTTCAGTAAAGAAAACTAGAACCTAGACCTAGAACCAGTCTCAACACGCTGCTGGGATGGTACCTTGAAGCTTAGTCTGCAATAAATAATGTAGAGATACTGGAAGTGCCTTACCAGAGGTTTGAGGAAGGCGTCAGAAGCCTCGGCAAGAAGAAATAATAGGATGGATTTTTTTTTTATGTGAGACCAGAGAATCTAACACTCACGAGCATGCCACCTCTTGAAATTCTTGAGTCAGCAAGCCAGGACACTCCCAATCCCTAACGAAACCTTCTAAGATAGAAGACAAGCTATTGTCTGCAGCATCCTTACTACTAAATAGTGGCACAACATACAGTAACCCTCTTTGGGTTTTAGAAACAGTGCATGTTGCACTTAGGAATACTCAAATTGTTTTCTGGTGACCCAGAAAGTTGCCCATTTTGAGTGGGTTTCAGAGCAAGAGAAGGCATGACGGCCACTCCTAACTCCAGGGCAAGCTGCCCTGACACACGGACCGCAGAACACAGCAGATCCAGTGGTTTCAGAGGCAGGTGCGGCAGGTTCTGATGCTGGATGGGATGCCTGACAAGTTCCAGTATGAGACTCACGATTCAGACAACTATTCTCACTTTGAAAATCAGTTCCTGGCTTGCTGCTGACACTCAGTGAGGAAGAACACATTAATCACGGGGGACAGGGGAATATATCACCAAAGCTACCTCCCACAACCTGAATATCATCCCAACTACTGAGTCATAAGTTTGGGGGAATAAGGCAGTGACCCATTGCATGACAAACTGTTTGCAAGCAGGACCAGAGGGTACAAGGGAATCCTATGAACACGTGGCCCAGAATCCCATTTCTCCCACCTCTACTGCACCGACGCCTTTCCTTGGCCAACACCTAAGGCCTCGTGGTGTGTGGCCTAACCCAAATGGCAACAGAGAAAAACATGTGGACCTGATTAACCAATGGAACATCTTAATATGTTGGTACTAGTCAAATGTGGACCACCGAGCGAGAGGTGAAGGAGAAGCCTCCAAAATTGTTTTCTGCTCTGAGGTTCTGTGGCCCTGTGATGGAACAGGTGCACTGAAGCACTTGTAGCAGCATCCGAAATGCAGGGTTATATTTATGAATCTCAGGCAAGGAATATGTTCTGGACTTCTGCTGGGCTCCTCCTGTGGTCTATTTTTTATTCTAGCTATTGCTGCAATAATAAAAACACAAGATCCTAACTCCACTTTCTCTCACTACTCCAGACAGTACTTGCTCTGTGCTCTGGAACTTTTTGACTGCACTGCATGGGACACTTTGGAGAACCACCAAGCTCTCATGCCTGGAAGTGAAAGGGAGGTGATGTCCCATTAGCAATCCTCGTAGTAACTTCTTAAGAACCTTGAAAAAAAGGAAAGACGACCTCAGATTAGCTGATCATCGACTCAAGTCATGCTGAGTGAGTCAAAAGGGCTTCCAAGGTAGTATTTAAAGAGGCCCACTAGGTATTGAGGCAAACACAGCTTGGAAGTGCAAGAAATCACTTCCCAAAACAAACTACTTGCATGCAATCCCTTGTCTCAGGTTCTTTTCCTGATAGCAAAGCTAGGACAGGCCAGAAAGACAAGAGTAGGAAGCACAGTTTCTTCCCTGGAGATCTGGCTCTGGTATTCAGTAATTCATGAATGTACAGATTCAACACACAAAAAATGGCACTAAACGCAAAAGATCATCCCCTTTTTTCTGAACTCTTGCACCTTAACCAAGCAATTTTGCATGTGAGAAGAAACGAAACCACAAAAGGACAGACTGCTTAGAAATGAAGTTCAGGTGCAGGGCTCTGCCTCGCCGCTCTCTCCATTGTTATTCCGTCATTAGTAATGCCATTTAGCAGAATGTGATTATTGATAATAGCTCTCATTTATAGAGTGTTTTTTTCATGCTGGGAGCCGTATCAAGCAGTGTGTATGTGTGTGTGTGTGTGTGTGTGTGTGTGTGTGTGTGTGTAATCACTCCTAAACTTTACGGCCATCCTCTATGGATGTGTCATTACCTACCTTTCACAGGTGGGAAAAATCAGCATCAGAATATTCAACTTGACAAAGTACACATAGTAAGTGACGGAGCTGGATTTTAAACTCAATAAATCACTATACCATAGAGCTGCCTTGTGAGATATTTCTGTGAAATTAGACATTGAGAAACACATATATGTGAATAGGAGAAAATTTGCTAACCTGCTGAGGTTCTTACTAAAGGATCTAATTCAGTTGGGACCACCAAAAATTACCTTTTAATAGGGGGCTGGGTGTCATTAATCATTCATTCACTTATTCAAAACCTGTGTGCAAAATACTGTTATTGGAGAGAAGACAAAAAAATAAGACAGAACTCATAAAGCTTAGAGAGCACTTTCTCTAACTAACATGTAAATGGCGCAAGAGTAACATTTCATCCCCAGCACCCAGAATTTGCCAGGCCTGCTGAAAAGGTTAATCTTTCAGGAGCAGTGTCCTTACAGGCTAAGATTTAGCCCTTCTACTGTATTTTACTGTATTTGCACATAAACATTTGATTTTCAGTGCACTCGACATTTTGTGGAAGGAGGAGACTATCTCGTGAAAAAGTTGAGTTGAATGCCTCGCAAAGACTTTGTTTCCCGGCATCTGATTCTTATAATTCATTCAGAATGTGCCTCTGTGGATTGTCCACATTTCTACTCGTTTTCTTGTCTTTTGCCTGTTAACGTTCCCTGTAAATTCTAAATATTAATCTTTCGTGGGGTTTTTACACTGTAAATTATCTTCATCCATTTGTCATCCCCAAGTTAATTTTGTCAATTTATCCTTCTCTGAGCAGAAATCTTCACCTGTGACATAGCTATATCTCCATTTACTGATTAACTTGTCCTTATTTTTAAAGCCCTTGCCATCCTCAAAAAGCAGTGATTTCTCATGTCATTTATTCTTTTGGCTTTAAAGTTTTCTCTTCCCATTTAGATCGGCCATATCTCCACTCAGTCGAGAGTTTCTCCAGTTATCAACCAAATTCCAGTCTATACCAGATCCGTTTCTGATCTTTCATTTTAGTTCCAGAACTCTGTCTTGGTAGTGTATGTCAATATTTGAGAGAACCAGTTCTTATTCTTTAATACATGTTGCTAGAATTTTTGAGAACTTATTCTTTCAAAAGCATATATTAATAAATTAGCTTGCCAATATCCTATTTTAGAATCTTTGTGTAATTTTGATTAAAGTTTTATTGAATTTGTATCTTACTTTATAATAAAATTGACATATTTATAATATTAATCATTCCATCCATAAACATAGCCCAGTATTTTTGTCCATTAATTAGGTATTCTTTAATATCATTTAATTTGACCTGCTTTTATATCTCTATAAAGGTCATGTGCATTCTTTATTAGATTAACTCCTACATATTCTGTAGGCTTATTTTTGCTGTGATTGGTCTCTTGTTTCTTGTCTTATATTTTAGTTGGTTGTCATGATGCAGATGAATGAACTTCACTTTTGTAAATTGATTCTATATCCAGCAACTTAGTTTTTATATTTAGCAGCTTTTGTAATAAATATGAGTTGACCTTTATTAAATAGTTTTTCTGTCTCTATTTAGATAATCAAGACATTTTTCTCCTTTGGCCAATTAATGTAGTAAATTGCACTGCTAGATTTTCTGATGTTTCCTTCCCCTTGCATTTTTGAAATAGATTCATCTTCATCATTTTTTAAAATACACATTTGAATCCAGTTAATGAATGGTTTATTTGTACTTTTGCATCAGTGTAAAGAAATAATCATGTCCCTTTACAATTTCCTTTTTCTTATTTATCCAACTTGATAATTAAATTTATACTAACCTCATAACATGAGTTTATCCCCCCTTTTTAATGTTTTATAGGACAATTTTAAAAGAAAGAGAGAATGTGTTCCTTGAAAGTTTGACACAATCCAGCTGTAGAACTGTCTGAATCTTTTATTGACGGGAAAAAGAGCTTGACCGGTTTCAATTCATTAATAGTTTTAAAGGTATTCATATTTTCTTCTTTTTTGTACCTATAAAGGCCTGCAGGGCAGGCTTTAGTTTTTTTAAAAAATTTATTCAAGATATCTAGGGGTTTTTATTTCTTACACAAATATTATTTATTTTAGAGACAGGGTCTCACTATGTTTTCCAGGCTAGAGTGCAATGACTATTGACAAGCACAATCAAAGCGCACTACAGCCTTAAACTCCTGGGCTCAAGCAATCCTCCTGCCTCAGCCTCCCAAGTAGCCAGAACTACGGGCACATGTCACTGTATCTGTGCAAAGTTATCTAGGTTTTCAACTATCATTGGATATAGCTGTTCAATTCTTTTATTAGGTTCTATTAAAATTATTATGTTTTTATTTTTCCTTGTTTTTTAAAATTTGCATCTTTTCTCCTTTTTAAAGATCAATTTTTCCAGAGGTTCACCATTCTTATTAATTTTTTCAAAGAACAAATTTTAGTTTTATCAATCTTCTCTATTTTTTCTTTCATTATGATTTATCCTTATTATTATTATTTTATATGTATATCACATGGGTTTATTACACTGCTCTGTTCCTAGGCTTATGAGTTGATCTCTGTTCTTGTGAGCCTTGTTTAGACCTGCTTAGGAGTCTGACAAAGCTTCATTACGTGATACACTTTTTATGCAGTATTGGTGCATGTGTGGTGTGTCAGTCTGACATCTAAACCAAGTTTATTTTCAGTCTTTATCATAAAGACTATCTATCATTTTTTCTCTAAATATACCTGCTCTAGTTCAATAAATTTGACAGGTTGCATTCTATTTTTAAGGTCATTTGAGGCCAAGTGTTTTCTCTTTACCACAATGTTCAACCCAAAGATTAAATGTGGATTTTTGGAATTCACTGAGACTTTCTTTGTGGCCAAGTATGTGGTTTAATTTTTGTAAATGTTCTGTTTGCTAAAAGAAAAAATGTAATTTTTTCCTGTTTGGTTGTAAAATTTGTGCCTCAATGTGGGGACCTCCCTCCCCCATACGCACACTAAGACTTGGTTTGGATGTGAAACTGATGACACCACACAGGCACAGATATGCCATTAAAGGTTTATCACGTAATGAGGACCCCTAAGCAGGTCCAAAACTAGCTTGAGAGAGCAGAGAAAGGAGACTGGCTCGACACTGGTCAGGGAGCCGGTGCAGCTAGGATGAGAGCTCCCGTACATGTTGGTCAAGGCCTGTGTGTTTTGAACTCACCGCTGCCTGGCACCAAAGAGGGGGACACCTGGGCTTTCCCATCTGCTTGCGCAGGTGAGGTGCAGAGGGAAGGGACAGTGGAGGGGCTTACAAAGCCACCAGCTGTCAAATATCAGAAATAGAGTCAGAATCAGACACTCCATTATAGTGTGTGCGTGTGTCTCTCTCTCGCTCTCTGATATATATGATTCATATTCATATATACACATGTATATATGTATGTATATAAATTATGACTCTATTAACTAATTATACCCTTCATTGAAAATGTATGCCCCTTTCTTTCTTTTTTTTATAAATTTATTATTTTTTTATTTCTGCATATTACAGGGGGACAAATGTTTAGGTTGCATATATTGCCTTTGCCCCACCCGAGTCAGAGCTTCAAGCATGTCCCCCAGATGGTGCGCACCACACCCATTAGGTGTGAATAGATCCATCCCCTCCTCCCTCTTCCCACCTGCCTGACACCCGATGACTGTTACTACTATATGTGCACTTAAGTGTTGATCAGTTAATACCAGTTTGATGATGAGTACATATGGTGCTTGTTTTTCCATTCTTGGGATACTTCACTGAGTAGAATGGGCTCCAGCTCCATCCAGGATAATACAAGAGGTGCTAGATCACCACTGTTTTTTGTGGCAGAGTAGAACTGGTATGGTATACATATACCACATTTTGTTAATCCACTCATGTATTGATGGATACTTGGGTTGTTGACACATCTTTGCAATGTGAATCATGCTGCTATAAACATTCTAGTGCAGATGTCTTTTTTATAGAATGTCTTTTGTTCTTTTGGGTAGATGCCCAGTAGTGGGATTGCAAATTTTAGACCTGACTTCTCAGGCCAAAGTTTGACCAGTAGCAGACAGGCTCTAGTCTTAGCTTGCCTCTGCTGAGACTTTTCAGTCCCCATCTGGGCAAGTCCTTAGGGTCCAGTCTGGAGCCTGTGCTCCACTCCTGATATGCAGGAGTACTGCAAATTAACCCTCTGTCAGATTCTGACACTGCACACACACACATAATCTACACACACATATGTAATATATACATATATGCGTATATATACACATATATATGTTTTGGTTTATTAGTTATGTTATTTGAATCTTCTAAATATTGGATATTTTTGATTTCCATGATATATCAACTTGTCTGAATGTTATATAAAAATCTCTGGTTATAATGTCTAATTTATATATTTCTGCCCACTATGTATACATCAGTATTTTATGAATTTCAAGTTATTTTTTTTCTATTGAATAAGGTACATGGTCTTTAGTAATTCTTAATTTCATGTTCTTTTCTTTGTACTTATTTTTTTATTTATGTCTTCTTTTTTCAACATAAGTTTTTCCATAAGTTGGTGGTTCTTATTAAATTTTTATCTCCCTGAGCTTCAAATTCACTATATAATAATACATCTGTCCAAATTATAAGTCTATTAAGTTACGATGCCTTCCATTCAAAATGTACACCTCTTTGTTTCTTGATAAATTTCACTCCTGTCTTCTCATGCCAAAGTTTGACCAGGGAAGCAGACAGGTCTAGGCTCAGCTCACTTCTACTGAGCCTTTGCAATCCTTGCCCAGGCTAGGCCTTGGGGTCCAGAACTCCCTTCTTGGGAGTTCTGTAATCCCCTGTCAGTTTCTGATGCTATAAATACCTTCTCCAATAAACTGTTTTTTGTTCAGGGACCAATACCATATTCTGGCTTTTTTAAAATTACTATGGCTTTATAAATATATATTCATGTATGCTAGGGTACGACTCCCTCTTGAAAATTCCCCTCAAAATAGATATTAGAGGACTTTATTAGCTATTAGCTATTAGAAGACTTTATTCTTTCTTATACATTTTAGAATGCCATTGTCTAGGTCCACAAAACTAAATGTTTTTTAATTTACTTTTTTTGATAAATAATTATACATATATATGGGATAAATATATTTTGATACATGCCTACAATGTGTAATGATCAAATCAGGGTGTTCAGGATACCCATCACCTCAAATATTTATCATTGCTTTGAGTTGGGAACATTCTAAATTTTCTCTTCTAGCTATTTTAGAATATATAATAATTTATTTTTAACTATAGGCATCCTACTGTGCTTTGAACATTAGAACTAATTCCTTCTATCTTAGTGTATGTTTGTACCAATTAACCAATTCATCTTTATCTTCCACCCACATTCCCAGCCTCTGGTAACCATCATTCAACTCTCTACCTCTATGACATAAACTTTCCTAGCTCCCACCTGTGTGTGAGAACATGTGATATTTGTCTCTCTGTGCCTGGTTTATTTCACTTAACATAATGACCTCTAGTCCCATCCGTGTTGCTGCAAATGACAAGATTTCATTCCTTTTTTATGGATGAGTAATATTCCATTGTGTGTATATACCACATTTTCTTTATACAATCATCCAACGATGGACACTAGGTAAAATCCATATCTTTGCTGTTGTGAGTAGTGCTGCAATCAACATGGGAGTGCAGGTATGCTTTTGATATACTGCTTTTCTTTCCTTTGCATAAATACCCAGTAGTGGAATTGCTGGATCCTATGGTAGTTTTATTTTAAATTTTTAAAGAAATCTCCTTACTGTTATCCATAATGGATATACTAATTAACATTCCCACCAACAGTATATAAGAGTTCCTCTTTCTCCATATCCCCTCCAGAATTTGTTTTTTGTCTTTTCAATAATAGCCATTCTAACTGTGATGAGATGCTATCTCATTGTGATATTGATTTGCATTGCCCTGATGATTAGTAATATTGAGTATTTTTTCATATATCTGGTAGCCATTTGTATGTCTCCTTTTGGGAAATATCTACCCAGATCCTTTGCCCACATTTTAATGGGATT
>CAUYRT010064195.1:0-14733 GCA_963574885.1 Lepilemur ruficaudatus | reverse complement strand
AAAGGGTCACAGTACATAAACGGATACAGAGTATGTCTGTGGTATTAAAATTTTATTTATGATGGGGAGGAGGATGACTGGGGAGGGGGAAGTCTAAAAAGGCTTCTTAGAAAAATGATTTTCTTTTTATTATTTTTTATTTATTTTTTTCTCTTTTTTTGAGACAGAGTCTCACTCTGTTGCCTGGGCTAGAGTGCCGTGGCGTCAGCCTAGCTCACAGCAACCTCAAACTCCTGGGCTCAAGCGATCCTTCTGCCTCAGCTTCCTGAGTAGCTGGGACTACAGGCATGCGCCACCACGCCCGGCTAATTTTTTCTATATATTTTTAGTTGTCCAATTAATTTCCTTTCAGTTTTAGTAGAGATGGGGTCTCGCGCTTGCTCAGGCTGGTCTGGAACTCCTGACCTTGAGCGATCCTCCCACCTCGGCCTCCCAGAGTGCTAGGATTACAGGCGTCAGCCACCGCGCCCGGCCCTCTTTGTGTACATTTTGCAACGCGCACTGCTTGCTGGTCTAGTGTACTTTTTAACATTCTGTGATGCTTCCCGCAGGTACAATGATCTTATTGTGGACAGCAGGGAAGCACAGGTCCATGCTTTCCGTCTCCAGAAAAGATGTCTGAAAAACTTGAGAAAAAATTTCTTCGCCTCAACTTTCCTTCAGAGGGTAGCCCTTTGGTGCTCTCTAGTGGAAGTCTTGGTAACTACAGCTATGCTTTTCAGAGGAACTGGTATCCGCAGATTTAAAGGAGCTTCCCTTGGCATGAACAAAACAAGTCCAGGGAGGCTTCCGGCAGCAGGAAGACGGAATGGAGACGGTTGCCTGTCTTCTTCACCCAGAAAATCCTGAGAAAGGAGTGAGGCACGTGCAGCAATGAAGGAATGTTGAAAACTTCTTAGTTTTCAAATTATCAATAGTACTTTGGCACGAGTATCATTACTTGGTAAGACTTTTGAGAAAACCTAAGCAAATCCCTCAACTATATTTCTTCCAAGTTTTTCGTCATTATGATCCCATGGCAGCATCAACCCACTGGATGAAGAAAGACATGTGTTGAAAGGCCCATGTCCCATGTGAGTGTGTGTATATATATGTGTGTGTGTAATGATGATAAAACAGCATCTCGTCCCCGACTCCATCACAGCGCTCCTCTTTCCTGGCTCAAGGCCTCAGCCACAATGAGCATTCAGGCCCGTACTGAGTGCAGTTGCCACACGGTAGCTAGGAGGCAGAGGTTGCCCGGGGTTTCTTTTCAACGGTGGCTTGAGTGCTCAATGTTTCCTGCTTTTCAGCTTGCAAGGGGCTCTGTTATTTCAATGGGCCACCTTCAATGTAGAGCCCTTCTGCCTCTATTCCTCGAGCACAGCCACCCCTCTGTGGGGTAGGAGTTGTCGTTCCTGGGCCCCCCATAAACCATGAAAGCACCTGCCACACACACTCACTTTCCTCTCCCTCCTCTACGCTGTTTTCCCAGTAGGGATTTCTCCTGTTTGCTTGGAAATAGGGAGAATTGGGCAGGGGATTCAGGGAAATCTTACAGGAAGTAGTTAAGTCATACATACACCCTATATTTGCATTTAGGCAGATTTTCTCTAATGCTAACTCTGGACCTTAACCATCTTTTATAATGTTATTTCTACTGGAAAGTTCTTCTGCTAATTCAAACATTAATCATATTAACTTGTGGGTTGGGCATTGTGTCAAGCTCTGGGCATACGCTGGTGGGTGAGACAGCGTATGCCCAGGGCCTGGCCCCTTGGGATTTATCAGTAGGGAAACCAAGATTAACAAATACTGTCAGCAATGATAGGAAGTGTTACAAAGGAAAAACACAGAGGGGTGTATAACAGATGGACCTGATTTAACGTGGGGCCAGGCAAGTCTGAGCAGAGACCTGGAGGAGAAAGGCAGAGGTAGCGAAGGAAGGCATGTAGAGCAGTTAGAAGAATTGAAATAGGTGTGATCAACACTGCGCACGCACACGTCCTCCATTGGTGTCGTTAATCTTTCTCATTAGCTCAGCTATTTCAGGAAAATGGATGTGGGAGGTCTAGTTCTAAATTTGTAGACAAACTGGGTTGGTAGCAGTTAAATTAGAAGCTCTTAAAAATTGAAATCAGGGAAACAGCTTTGGTCTTGAAAAGCCCCTGAAGGCCACTGTTTGGGAAGTCCGTGAAGGTGGGGCTGTCTGATTCATTGTGTGCGTCACCCTCATATTCCCATAATTAGCAGCACAAGTTATATACAGAGAAGTTATCCAGAGGCAAGTTAAACACTGATGATTTCCATAACTATTTGTCGACTATAAAGGTTGCTGATGCCACAGAGAAAAATGAATTTGTGATTGTGGCAGCCTAATCTCCAAGACGGCCACCACGTCGATTTCTTCCCTCCTTATCTGCCCAAGTTGATCCTCCACTGGGAGATGGAGTCTTCCTCCACCCAGCAACCCTTGACCCTGGGCTAGCCTACATGACTCATTGACCAGTAGGATGCAGTGGAAATGATGCTTGGGATTTCTAAGGCTGGGCCCTAAGAGGATTTGCAGCACCACCTGGGTTCTTGGAGTACTACTCACTGTGACGCAATTTTGCCTACCCTGAGATCCCCACATGTGGGGAGGGTGATGCTGGCCAGCCCAACCCAGGCACCAGGCATGTGAATGAAGGAGCCATCTTGGATGCCCTGGTCCCAGCAGATGTCAAATGGAAAAAGACTGAGGTCCCAGCCACATGGCCTCTCAAGCTATTCGAGCCACTCCTTCTCATCCTGGAGTTGCGGCTCAGAGATGAGCCAACCCCAATGTGCTCTAGATTTTTTTTTTTAGCCTTTACAAATGCAAAGCAGCAGATGTATGCAAACACCGATTTAGGAGCACCTGTTAAAAGTAGAACAGCATGTTAGCATGGACAAGGTTGACATGTAAATGGAAGAAATGTTGCACATTTTGTTGTTACTCTTTCCTGTTCCATCACGGAACTGTATTTACACCTCCATTATAAACCTGACCATGTTGCATTAAGGACACAGCACAGCATAATAATTAAGAACTTGGGTTTTATAGTCAAGACAATTCTTT
This sequence comes from Lepilemur ruficaudatus, assembly GCA_963574885.1. NCBI lineage: Eukaryota > Metazoa > Chordata > Mammalia > Primates > Lepilemuridae > Lepilemur > Lepilemur ruficaudatus. The sequence continues at coordinate 11,654 of CAUYRT010064195.1, read as the reverse complement.
ATTTTAATTCAAGTTTTCAACACTAGCTGAGTGACCTTGAGCAGATTGCTTGGCCTCTCGAAGCTATTTCCTCAACTGTCAAATGGGAATGACATGAACAGTACTGACATTGTGGAGTAAATTCAATAATGCATGTAAAGCACTTAGTGCCTGTCTCATGTTGTGTTCCATCAATCAATGGTGAAGATGACCCCCAGAGGACAATAGCCTCTTTAAATTCACTTTATGCTTTAGTGCCTGGAACACAGTAGGTGATTAATAAAGACTATTGAATGAATGACAAAATGAAACCTTATGTTGTAAATTTTAAGATTGACCTTTTTAACATAAAGGGCAATTTTGCCTGTAAATTATTTGGAGTCAACCATTTTAGGACAGTGGAATGTGTCATTTCCACCATGACCTTGGAAGAATCTGGTGCCAGTGAAAAAAGTCTATTCAATTTCTTTTGGCAGTTAAGACCTCCAATGGCTAGATGGGACCTTAACCACCATCCTGTGCAACCAGCCATGATGCCTGTGAGAACCACGTAAAGTGAGTGGCTTGTCCAAGGCCATCTACCCACTGTGAGAACCAGAACCCAGTCTAGAACCGCCCCCACCCCGGCTTCCTGCTTTCTATGGCATCTTTTCCTTCTTCCTTTGCATTTTAGGGTCATTCAGTGGGGTTAGGACCAATCACTAATCTCTTAGTAAGGGTTCAGACAACTCAGGAGGGGCAAAGGCATACATGTTGGGAATGCAAGACCCAACTGTAGCCAAAGGTGCCTCTGTCTAGACCTCACCTCTCCCTATGCCTCTCTCCCACGTGTCACAATTACTCTTGCACTGGAATGGTGACTCACAATTGAAAAGCCCCTTTACATACAGGTAAGAGGTCTAATGGGATGCAGTTCAGTTTCTCTGTGGTTAGGGTGGGGTTTCATCCCTATTCGTAGGTCTTTCCTCTCTTTCACTGCTCTAAGGTATGAATGTCCCGTTCCTAACTTACTGCACTGTGTGCACCGAGACTTAATAGATTCTTCTTTGGTTTTGCTAACCCGAGTACACAAAACATCCATTTAGTTGTGAGGTTTCAATTACTTTTAGGTCTCAAATGAGTGATGAAATACAGATACCAATTAAAAAAACTTATGGCTTCAATTACCTTTTTTCTTGCTTTTGAAACAATAAAGGCTGCTGTTTACAGCTCCAGTGTGGACACTTCCACTTGCAGCACATACTTCAGCTAGAGTCCAGATAGGGCTACAGGGAAAATACAGTGCTGTTCTCACCTCTCTGTCCTGGAAGTAAATTTTCATCTATTGAAAGATGTAAGATGCTACCAGACAAAGAGTATTGTCTAAATAGTGTGTAAAAGAAAATAATGTACATGGGCAGGTTGGTAAAATTCAAGTAAATTCTTTTTTTTAAATATACATATATATTTTTATATCAGCATGTTATGGGGGTACAAATGTTAAGGTTACATATATTGCCCTTGCCCCCCCACCTTGAGTCAGAGCTTCAAGCGTGTCCATCCCCCAGACGGTGCCCATCGCATTCAAAAATATGGAACACTTCACGAATTTGCGTGTCATCCATGCGCGGGGGCCATGCTAATCTTTTCTGTATTGTGCCAATTTTAGTATATGTGCTGCCGAAGCGAGCACTCAAGTAAATTCCTTTTTTTTTTTTTTTGAGACAGAGTCTCACTCTCTTGCCCGGGGTAGAGTGCCGTGGCGTCAGCCTAGCTCACAGCAACCTCAAACTCCTGGGCTCAAGCAATCGTCCTGTCTCAGCCTCCCGAGTAGCTGGGACTACAAGCATGTACCACCATGCCCGGCTAATTTTTTTCTATGTATTTTTAGTTGGCCAATTAATTTCTTTGTATTTATAGTAGAGACAGGGTCTCGCTCTTGCTCAGGCTGGTTTCGAACTCCTGACCTCGAGCGATCCTCCCGCCTCGGCCACCCAGAGTGCTAGGATTACAGGCGTGAGCCACTGCGCCCAGGCTCAGGTAAATTCTTTACTAGCACATAAGGGAAACAAAATCAGCTGGAAGGTTCCCTCTACTCCCCCCAACCATGCGCACACACACACATACACACACAACCAAGAGTCTCTATTCATTTTGGAAGATTGCATTTGGAACAAAGTTCAATGATCAAATTCTCCTAAGAAAAGTACACAGTGGACAAGGCCATGGGGCAAGAGAGTGGGGAAACCCACTTGGGCAAACTCTGAAACCCACATCTGTGCTTTCACATCTTGAAATAAATCTGTTTCCGAGAATGGAGGTTTCTGTTGTTCACATTTAAATCTTGCATCATGTAACACTCAATGACATCTTCATTTTCAAAGTCAGAATCCTTAGGATACCTGAATCTCATATCTGTTACTTGCAAGACTATGAGAAGTTTTTTCAATTCTGAGAGGCTTAACTAACTTTAACAAAGATCTATTGGGATGTAGAGAGAAGGCAAAAGGAAACTGGATTGAGCAAAAACAAAAAATATTTATATGAAATGTTCTAAAGTCAGTTAACTAACCACATTCTACTCAACTTACATGAGAAAAAATTGTGGGGATTTTAGAAATGCCATTTAATATACAATTAAGCATCACCACTAGGTCATGTTTAGAGGAAATTGAGATAAAAAGAACTTGGCCTTTAGGAAGATCAGAGTTTTGCTCAAAATGTAAAACTAATGATAATCTACTATGTTGGTAGGATTTTCAGGATCTAATTATAAGCTTGTTCAATCTGATGGCTTTCTAAGTAGTGGTAGAAGTGACATGAGTAGAAATCTACAAGGCCCATGACACAGCAGGACCTCCTTTTGAATTGGTAGATTCTAAAGCTCATTTTATTTTGATTATTCGTAGAAAATAGTCAAAGAATGAAAATCCTTCTTCTCCTGTTTCTACTTTCTTCTCCATAGTTTCAACTACAGAAATTACTTGTAATTTTTACTTGCATATAATTCACGTATGTGTTGTTACTTAGCGTAAGCAAATATCAAAGCTGGTCTAACCAATCTACATTAGTATCATAACGGAAGTAAGGAAAGAGGTTGTATTTCAAGTTGCATCCATTGAAGACCGAGGACTCATTCTAATAACTTGGCAGAAAGGCTAAGTGGCAAACAGGCATCACACCCAGCTCCAGGGTGAACGGCCAACCTGCTGGTATTAAGGCTCTGACATCCGACTGCCCCACAACTTTTATTTTAGGGAAGTCAAGGTTATCTGGGGTGGCAGACCGTGCTCCCACAAGTAAAATTTGAGATCCACTGCCCCACTTGCCACAGTTTGCATCATGCAGGCTTTTAATCCAAAGATCTGAAGCTTCTAAGCCAGGACATTTTACCTCAAGCATCTCTTCTGAGTTGCCTGCTAGGAAGGTGAGGGTCAAATTTGCAGCCCACTTCTAACTTGCATTTTGTATACAGAGTTCACTCCTGGTCTTATATTTTCTTTTTTCATTTCCCCTTTACTCAGATCTTATTTATTCTAAATAGATTTTATTATATTGTATTGTATGCATCTCTGCAAGCCCTCTTAAAAACTTCCTGGGAGAAGGCAATGCATAAACAAACTTTAGACAAATTATACAATAATCAGGCTAATTTTGAGTCAGTCTTGCTTACTATATATCACAGGTTGATTCAAGTCAAAGATATCAGAGATTTAAAAGATGGTAACATTTCTTAGCAAATTCATATTCTCCCTAAGGCAACATTTGACTTATAAGAATCCGAATTTCAGTAGTTAAAAATGAAAGATGGATTCAAATTGCCCCAAAAGTATGTTTTCCAGAAGCTCCTTAATTTCCAAAAGGTTTCAGTTTAAAAAATCAAATCATTGAGGTTGAAAAAAGGAGGCTGATTGGGAAGGTGCTTGGTCATGGCACATTACAGCATACAGGATATTCAGAGGTGGAATCTTTATTTCACAAGTTTCAGATACAGTACAAAACGAATCTGTACATCTCTCTATTAACAGGATTTGTTTACACAATTATATTACACTTCACCAGCCTTTATACTGCAATTCATTAAATACAAAATAAATTTACAAAAAAAGTCTACCATGGTGTTCCTTCACAATGCTAGCTTATGGTCTTTTAAAACTTCCTCTCTTAAATATTCATAGTGGTTACACCTTGATCATATCAATATTATGAGTTTTATGAGTTTTTTTTTAAATCAAACAGAATAGTGTCAGCCTGTCTGTCAAATCAAATAGGAAAAACAGCTCATGTGAGATGGCTCCATGCACATAACCAAGGGATCCTTCTCATGCACACGAAATCAGATTTTTACTTGTGCAAATAGTCACTTTAAAATACAAATCATTTTCTACTTGGGATCATTTTAAATTCTCTTGAAATACCAAGTAGATGGAGAAATTCAGCTTCTTTTCAATGAATACTATACATTTAAAAACCAGGTAGTACCTCAGACAATGTAGCATTCAGAAACTGTATATTTTCACGTTTGGGAGTGATGACCGATGAAAAATATTTGCGCGAAAATAGAAGTTTTCTTTTTCTCTAATTTTTTCTTGCATACCTCTTGTCATAATATTATGTAATATGTATTAGAGTCACTTTCAAAATAAATACCAGCTGTCATTGGAGCAAATATAGCCCTTCTCTTCTTGGCAGGTAAAGGGACGGTTTACCTGAAGCATCTTGTTTTGAAATGTGCATGTGAAATGCTAGTCCAGACCTCTGTAAAGGAAGTTTTGCATATGTAGTTAGACATTGGTACACGTGCTACACACATGAAGAATTGTATTAACAGTTTTCATTTATAGGTCTGCATGCATGCTTCCAAAACACTGGTTTGAAGAACAAACATGAGGAGCAAAGAAGGGAGGGAAAAACAAAGCAAAAGAAAAAAAAAATCCTATATATAAAATATTTAAGTTGCCTCGAGGCATCAGCAGCTCCTCAATTAAATAAATCATCACATCATCACCAGGTCACTGGTGGAAATTTCCAAAAGTTGCCAATGGTACAGAGATAAAACAGCTTAGTGGTAAAACTCTCAGAAATTAACCTTACATGCAGAAAAGTAATAAATCCTCAAGAGTATCAAGATTAATGATTCATAAATTAATCTGATTTAATTGCTAAATAATGAAGTCTGAAAAAAGCCTTTAATTTACCTTTTCTGTGCCATTGACTATTAATCAAAACTAAGATAAGCCTCATCTAGAAAGCAGAAACAGAAACTTCAAACACAAAAAGAAAAAATACCCACCAATGCTACCTTGATAAAATAAAATATAAGCAAAATGGATAGTTTCAACAGAGTTGGCTAACCAACAAACCAAACGCAAGAGAACATAAGCTAAACAGAGAACTACTGTCATCACCTTTGAAGGCAGGAAGACACACTATAAAAGGTATGAGGAGAGATGGGCTACCATGGAGAAATGAAGCCACACTCTGTTAATTCTAACATTAAAACTCCTGAATCCTGGAGTCAGTTTAATGTCACTGACATTAACTAGCTTTAGTTATTGTCATTTTATTCAAATGGATGCCATTTGATTAGGTAAGTATTGAGCATTATTTTAGGAGAAAACCCAAACCCACCAATTCCTATTTGCTTAGGTACCATGTCCACTGAACAAAAATGAAAAAGGGAATAAAGTATTTTGAGACAGTTTTTAAATGAAGCCATAAGAACTAAGAAATTTTAAAGATATCGTTCAAATTTCTGGTAGCAAATGACCCAGGGTAAAACAGGAAGTGGAAAGGAACCGAGAAAAGGATATTCGGAATGTTAATTTAAAAAGGCAAGTGTAAACTACTCGCAAGTTTGTTATTACATGAAGAACAAGACTACACTTTCCCATCCGGCCTAGGTAGTGCACACTGTTTTAAGAAATGTTTTTTCAAAGTACAATGTAAGGAAGTGAATAAAGATAGACATACAAATGCTAAAGGAGAAATTAGATGGATGGCAGAAGAAAAAAATGGAAGTTGACAGTCACCTTAGAGGGGTTTTCAACTTTTAAATAAATTAAAACAGTTCCTTCTAAATGGAGCATGGCAACTACGATGGATTACCCTTACTTGAAGAGGGGAAAAAGGCAGTGAAGACACCAACATACTGACCAACTGCACTCAAATCTCCATGTGTAAGAGACCAGAACAATTCGTAATATTTACAAGAGCTGCCTAAAGCGACATTACACCGCTGGGGGTAAAATTTCCTACCTTTCACAGACACGCTTTTATACAACGGTTCTCTCTGTGACCACCGACCGGTTCAAATTCAGAAGCAATTATCTGGGAGGAAAGTTTGCTTACCAGATTTCTCATAATACTCTAAACACAATGTATACAACTTCACATTTAAAGCCTTCATGTTCATTACAGACCAATTAAATCTAGTTCTAAATACAATCCCAACTTTAAAAAACAAAGCACTATAACTCTGTAAGTAATAAATTCTTCAAGTTTTCCAGCAGATGAGGGATTATGGGGAAAAGTATGAAGGTTAGTATCAACAGACTGATGCTAACAGGCGTACAAAGCCTGCTCAGATATGAACGCAGTCTCAGACTAGATACAGGCTGGTGAACGCTACCATGTGACAATAAAATGAAACATAAATTCAGTTTAAGTTTTAATTGTTTCATTTGTGTGATTATGTGAAGTTCTCAGTTTTCTGTGTTGTTGTTTCTTTCCATGCTAATTAACCAGCAAATTCTGAAGTGTAGTAGCCTTGATTTTCCTAATGTTAACAGCGGAAGGGTGGTGAATATGATAGCTAAGGAGGAGGCTTTCTACCATAATGTAAAACGGTAAGAAATAAAAAGGTACCTAAACAGTATAGAACAGTACAAACAGACTTTGGCTTTCATCAACCATCGAGTTTAACCCATCTCTGATTCTCTGTCTGAGTTCTAGTACGATAATGGTAGTCACTGTATGCAATATCCTGGCAATTACATTTCATATTTAAAGAATTCAGGAGGGTGATCTGTTCTTTGTGCAGTAAGAACTGCAAAGTAAAATAAATTCTGGGAACAAATGCTTCAACTTTAGGGAAAGTGTGTCTATGATCCTGGTACCCCATCCAGAGTTCCTTAATATTGTTTTCTAATTTCTCCCATTTAGTCCATCCTCTGGCTTCCAGATCAAGGCTCTGTATACTCAAAACAAACAAGAAAATTACACTGAGTAGGTTGTAGGTGGGGCAAATTCACGTTAGTGCAAGGACTCAGTTCACAAAGTTTTATATACATATTCCGTTCCAAAAAAGTGAAGTTCACAAAAAACTCTTTAACAAGTCCTTTCAGTCTTTGAAGAAAGGAGTATGGTATAAAGTGTGACAATCACCATTAATAAGAAACCTGCCAACCTTTCTTTTAAAATAACAAATATGCTAAATATGTATACTTGCAGGTGGACTGGTAAGTTTCTCAGTTATTGCAGCTCCAAGACATTTTGAAGACCTTTTTTTTTTTTTTTTTTTTTTTTACTTAAAAGGCAAGTTCTATTCTCTTACTTTCAAACATGTTTAAGGTTAAACTCGCAACTAACTGGGTTTTCCTTTTTATATTGATCAGTTTTTAGTGTCGATGCACAAACCTTAAAGATGGCTGCTATAAGAACTTATGCACATTGAAAGAATGACCGAAAGGATCCAAGAAAGATAGCTGGATACAGTAGGCATTACTTTCGAGTGTCTCACATATGTTTCCAGGAAAAAAAAAAAAAAAAGGAAAGCCACTGAGAGTTGTTATTCCATATGGCACTGAAATGAACATTCAACTTAGTTTAGGTAAGAGTTACTTATCCCTGAAAATAAAGGCATCAGATTCTAAGCAGCTTTAGGAATTCAATGCTTCTTTGTGCCTCTTCCAGGAGGTGACCACTGATCCAAAGTCCTACATCAAATGCAAGTGTTCTCAGCAAACAACTTCCTCAGTTGTCACTGATCAAGGCTGGACATGGTGGATGTTACTGTGGTGGCTGTTGCTCCGGGGGCCCTTCCTGCTGGGGTGGAGCTGGCCGTGGCCCTGGAGGCCTGGGCACAGGCATGTCCTGGTGTTGCCTCTGCCTGTAAGCTATCACCGTTCCCAGCAGCAGCGCAATGATGGTCATGAGGTAAAGGTCCCACTCAGGTCCCAGAAGCTGGTCCATATCAAGTTGGGTGAACATATCTCGAATCTTAATGAAAATAACATAATAAAAAAATCATTATCGCCACTGAAATGTCAGGGAAGGAGCTGGGAAAGTTACATCACAAATTAGAAATAAGTACAGAACCTAAAAATAATTGGTTTGAGGAACATTTTGCAACGTGTATTTAAAAAGAGGGTTTTAAAGCCTTCAACGGAAGCTCAAAATAATGTGTCTCAGGCACCAAGCTATTCATTTACAATAGCTGACTATACAAAATGTCTAACAGGGTTCTTTCCATCAGTAATCTAATGCACTAATTTGCAACCATTTTTCATAGAAAATATTTGAAAGGAACCCTGGGGCAATGGAGAGTCAAGGAGGGGAAATTAGTATCGTGGCCCACCTGTCACCTATTTGTAGTACTGGCACATCAACTGAAAAGCTCCGTTCTACAACAGTGGGGCTAGTCTACTACTCTCTCGTAGATGAAGACTGAAGAAATTCATACATTTAATAGTTGAATGAATAATGCTTTTTAGTTAGGATTTAACTAAGATGCAAAATATTTAACATCTGAATTTGAACTTGAAAGTTATGTTCTTAGCCTATGATATTTTTTCATTGTTTTGGTGTCACTTAAGAAATGTTATTCCAGATATTTTGTGCTATTTACCCATAAAGGAAATAAATATGGGATATAATCTTTTATTTAAATAAAATTGTATTTAAAAGGTCTCCATAATGCACATTTGTAGGTATAGGTGCTAAATTTTTCTGAGAAAAAATAAGAAATCACTAACTGTGCTCCCTGGAGAGGCAACTGGGATGGGAGGTTTTGTGTTTAGCTGTCCTGTCTGACTTTCTTTTCTTTTCTTTTTTTTTTTTTCTTTGAGACAGAGTCTCACTCTTTTGCCCAGGCTAGAGTACTGTGGCATCAGCCTAGCTCACAGCAACCTCAAACTCCTGGGCTCAAGCGATCCTTCTGCCTCAGCCTCCCCAGTAGCTGGGACTACAGGCATGAGCCACCATGTCCGGCTAATTTTTTCTATATGTTTTTAGCTGGCCAATTAATTTCTTTCTATTTTTAGTAGAAATGAGGTTTTGCTCTTGCTCAGGCTGGTCTCGAACTCCTGACCTTGAGCGATCCTCCCGCCTCAGCCTCCCAGAGTGCTAGGAGGACAGGCATGAGCCACCACGAGGCCCTGTTTGACTTTCTTACCATCAATACATATTAATCCTGTACTTTTTTTTTTTTAAGTTGGAATATCTAGCTGATAGGATTATGGGACATTTTATTGTCTTCTTTATATTTCTGTATTAAAAAAAAACCCAGCAAAGATATAATATACTCAGTACAGTGTATCGCAAGAAGAAATCTTAGACTGTAATCACAGCTTATTGGTTATAAAAACAGTGGGAGACAAGAGTCTGAAACAGTCCTAAGAGAGAAACAGCAGGCTGCCACACTGTCAGCTTTTTAATCAAAGGAACAAAGATAGTTTCAATCAGCAGAGGGTACAGCATGCTCCGGCTCATGCTACCAAGCAATTATAGCAATTGATACCACATGTGTTTCTCAGCAACTGGAAGACAGAGTCCCACATGTCCAGGGGTTGGAGCCCTGTCGATGGAGATACCTCAGTGACATGGGCTAGGGTGGCAAAAGGGAGTGATGCTGGAGCTGAATGGACTACATTTGTACCTGTGCAATATACGAGGGAAAGCCTGTTCTAGAATCTAATGCTGAAAAGACATGCTAATCTGTTCTGAAAGATATTACAAAAAGGTGAAACATCATCCTTTTCTAGTCCTAAATAAACTAAAGTTAAATAGCCCTTGTTGCTAACAAGAGCTCTGAACATTTTAGGGCTTTCAGAGTTATATGCTGCACCAGTTCATCCATTACTAGGAAACAAATTTTAAAACTGGCAGAACCCAAGAGCACCAACATGTAAGTATTGTTAACTAAAGCCGGTAGTTTTGAAGAGAATGGGTAACCCACCTCCTACCTAGGTTTTATCATTAGCCTATTTAAATATTTCAAGCTGTTTTTAGAGAAGAAAATTCTGGTGGCATTTTTAGCTTATGTTTCACTATCAGAAGAAACCAAAGTACAACAGCCTGGGTAGTTTCTCAGGTTCATTGTCTTTCTTTTTTTTTTTTTTTTTCTTTTTAAGGGGCGGGTTTGAGTCACTGCTAGGCAGTCATCTGATTTAATGTTTACTGAATTTAGTTAATTCCCCTTTCAAACTGCTTTGAGTAAGTCTCAGTTTTCACTAAACCAGAAAACATACTCATCAGTGAAAAATGCTTTAGCAGTAGGAACCATCAACTGCTACCTAAAAACTGCATTAACTGCTCTGTGTCTACATTCATCCCTCACCTGATGATGTCCTTTGGTACTTCACCTGGGGGGAAGAAGGGAAGACAGCTGACATTTGCAGCACACACTGCCATATGCATCCCCAACTTTTTAAATAAAAACTTCCAGGACAGAGAAGGTTATAGCACCTGTATCTTAATTAAGGATGCATGTCCACTTACATTTGTTTCCCGTATGTACTGCAAGAAATAGACAACGCCCAATTTGCAGAGTGCTAGGAAGACTGGTACTTGTGCGTCTGGGCTGGCTTCGGCTGCCATGTCATAAAAACGTTTTGCAAGGTGAATATCCTATAATATAGGTAATAAACAAAAATTTATTTCTTGTCAAAATAAGTAAAAATATTTATTTAGTTTGCATATTAGGAAATTTTATTTTACCTTTCAAGTTTTCATTTTTTTTTTCTTTTTGAGACAGAGTCTCACTCTGTTGCCCGGGCTAGAGTGCCGTGGCGTCAGCCTAGCTCACAGCAACCTCAAACTCCTGGGCTGAAGCCATCCTCCTGCCTCAGCCTCCCAAGCAGCTGGGACTACAGGCATGTGCCACCATTTTCTATATATTTTTTAGTTGGCCAATTAAAATTTCTTTCTATTTATAGTAGAGACGGGGTCTAGCTCTTGCTCAGGCTGGTTTCGAACTCCTGACCTTGAGCGATCTGCCTGCCTTGGCCTCCCAGAGTGCTAGGATTACAGGCATGAGTCACCGCGCCTGGCCTCAAGTTTTTTTGTTTTTTGTTTTTTTTTTTTTGAGACAGAGTCTCACTTTGTTGCCCAGGCTAGAGTGCCGTGGCGTTAGCCTAGCTCACAGCAACCTCAAACTCCTGGGCTCAAGCGATCCTTCTGCCTCAGCCTCCTGAGTAGCTGGGACTACAGGCATGAGCCACCATGCCCGGCTAATTTTTTCTATATAGTTTTAGTTGGCCAATTAATTTCTTTCTATTTTTAGTAGAGACGGGGTCTCGCTCTCGCTCTTGCTCAGGCTGGTTTCGAACTCCTGACCTTGAGCGATCCACCCACCTCGGCCTCCCAGAGTGCTAGGATTACAGGCATGAGCCACCCCTCGGCCGGCCGGCTTTTTAAAAATTACAAAGTAACTAAGTTAGTAAAAATATATATTCTGCAATCCTTAGCTTAAAAAG